>CM074507.1:692981-777981 GCA_037389245.1 Oryzias sinensis
TATATATATATATATATATATATATATATATAACTTATCCAATTTTGCCAACTTGAATGAATTACTTCTATTGGTAACAAGCAATTGAGTTAAATGTATTCAACCTACTTTATTACGTCTATAAAACTCAATAATTGTTTATACAACTCAAATTTACATATTTATATAACTAAATGTCATATTACTCCAATTCAATTAATATTTTTTCCATCTTAATTTATTATAATTCTTGAACTCTCATATGTCTAAGTTTGAGCCGGCAGATATACTCATGCATAAATTTCTGTCATTGTCACTACATATGTAATTCTGTAGGCGTGCTCTTTAAACTCCTCATCTTCTCCCTCCCTCTCACTTATGGTGCAGAGAGTTAAGCAAAGTGGGACGAAATAAAACAGCTAATATTTGGTCAAAAAACCACACTTAAACCCAAATCCGTCCAGACAGGCAAAGGGAATGATATCCCAGAATCCTTTGCGGTGCCAATCTAACAGGAGCACCAAAGTTACACCTACTTAATTGAATTAATTTGAATGAAAGTAAAAATAAATGTCTGAAAACTATGTGTTATTTTTAAGCTGACTTAACAAAAAAAGATTTATCTTAACTGAAGCAAATAATGAAGTTAGATCAAAGTAAAAGTTTCTCTTTCCAGCATCGATATGTGGTCTTATCATCCTCTCACGGTGGAAAAAGTATTATCTGAGCTTCTTCATCCACTAAATCATCTTCAAATGGACACTCCATGCTGCTTCACCTCTCTGTAAACAAACTAACCTTCAACTAAACCTGCTCCGGACCAGGTTATGTTCAGAGCATGAGTTGCCATGGTAACTTGACCTACCCTGAAACATACCTCCATTTCTGGAACCAAAAGCTGAGGTTATCAACTTCCTTAGCCTCAAACTAACCGTGGGAGCTAGCAGAACCTGCTTTCTGGAAGACCCCCCTGGATGGATCTACACAGCACAGCTCTGTCTGAGCCTCTTCTCATTTCTTATTCTGAGTGTGAATGGCTGCTGAAACCTGTCACGCATGGCTCACAGCTTGGCTGCAAAAACAAACAGCAGTTTGTTTTTTTGTTGTGTGACTTGCATATGTTGTTGACACTGTTAAAGTAGCTTGATTGTGTGCTTTGTTGTTCTAAGAGCTGGAACAAAAAGACTGAGGGTTTCAAACTCCAGACCACAAAAACAATGTATTTATAAAATATGTATTTCATTTCAGTGTAAACTCCAAAAATGTAGCAAGTTGTTAGCATAAAAAAGGCTACAAAACAAGAGCTAAGAGTTATGGTTGTTTTTTTCAGTTGTGACTTAATTTATGTACAAACAAATATTAGTATTAACTATTCAAACAAATCTGAATACAACATTTAGTTTTACGTTTAACATGTCTGTTGTGAATACAACACTTTTTTTGTCTTAAAAACAAAATTTCTCCTGTTTACTACCTATCCAAAAACGTCACGGGGTCACAGGAATACATATAGAGTCACGAAGCGTAGACTGTTCAATTTACGCATGCGTCTTAAGGTTTATTTATTAAACGAAAATAAAATAAATGGAACTTATTAGAATATTGTTGATCCCACAACGGGGAAATGATCCTATTAGCTGTTAACTCTGTTGGAATGGAATGAAACAGAGAAGAATCCAGCGATCTCTGGCTGCATTTAGTCAGTTTCAGGCCTCAACAGCTGATGGGGTAAACAAAGCACCAAAAGATGGTTTCAGACCCGAAAGAGCTGAACAGAAAGCAGTAGCAGACATGCCACTCTACTCATTAGGTGTAAAACAAATGTGGATAATAAAAATATATAGAAGCAAAAACAGCTAAGCTACCGTATTTTCATGACCATAGGGCACACTGAGTTATGGGGTACAGTCTATGTTATGGGTGATTTTTTAGTATTTGACACATACAATAGGGGCACCGGGTTTTAAGGGGCGGGCACGTTAACACATACCGGTAAGACATGCTTGCTGGACCGTTGTAGCACATGGAGGCGTGAAAGACAGCTCCCACTAACCAACTCCAAAATAAGAATAAACTACGGCAAAAACTCGAGGAGCACGATAGTACAAGGAGTAGAAAGCAAGAATATGAGCTGGATTCCCGTGTGGCGTTGGGGGGATTCCGGCTGCCGCTGCTGCTGCGGTGGGGGTCTGGGTGTGGGGGTGGCTGGGCGCTCCTCCTCCTTCTTTTCACGTTCCACCATCCATTTTAGAAGAACATAAACACTCACCTGAGCACAGGTGTTAGCTCACCTTTGCACTAATAGTTTGCATGATTGAATGAAATATTTCACACTAGTTGGTTTAAAGGCATAAGTATGTTTTGTATACATGTTGACATGTGGACATTTTTGCAGCTAGCAGGTGTGTTGATAACATTGGAGTGTGTGTGTGGACAGGCCCCGCCCTTTTTGTACTACATTTGAACCTTACCGTAATGATAAACAACCAGTAAACCTGTCTGCTCTATGCTGCTTCATGGTCTTACCCCCCCCTCTCACTATCACCCCCCCCCCTCTCTTCTTACCTTCTTTCCTTTTCCGTCCGGTCCAACACCAGAAATTTTCAAACAGGGTTGAAATGAATAAAGTTTGGCCTCAATTCCAAAAGGGGTTTATTCAGACATACCTCTGGTTTGTCTGAAGATTAATAACCCCTCTTGTTAAAGTAAAATATGTCCAACACAAGAGGCCCTCAGCTCTCATCTGTCTGCCCAGCTGTTGGACAGGACAAGTTGAAAAAAGAATAATAATAAAAAAAAGAATATGAGCTGGGGCCTTTTCAAAAAAGAAGAACTCAACCACACAAAGCAAAGACAAGGACAACGAGAAGGAAGGCATGCTAGCACCAGAAGCTGACATGGCTAACTTTCAGAGCAGCCTAAATAGCATCAGCAAACAAATCCAGAGTTTGCATAGCGAAATGAAGGCTGACTTGAAAACATTCAAAGATGACATCACGGCTCAAATGAGTGACAAATTATCCGAATTCAGGGAGGACATCAATCAGAAATTTTCCAAAATATCAACAGAGATGAACAAACAACAAGAAAAGATAAACGCGGCTGCGGCGCGGTCAGAGGAGATGGAAACCGATCAATCAAACCAGAATCAAATCAAATCAAACCAGAGGTATAGATTTGTGAACAGAGTTGGATTCCTTTTGAAACCTTTTTTTTGTGGGCCTTCTCAGGCAAGAGTCTCCTCAGAAGCCCAGTGTCTCTTCGGGTACAGCTAAAGGACACACGGATCTGGACGGGCCGCTGTTCCACAGGAGCGGCGCCAAAGGCGACGGTGAGTCTGTGCGTCTGTCTTTAGGCCCGTCTGTCCTATAGCACGGATTTGCTGGGCTTCATGCTGTCTTTGTCTCCAGCAGACTCTGACTCAGACAGCGAGCTGTCGGTGGACGAGCACAGCTCCTCCTACGCCTCTTCCCAGTCCTCTGGCAGTGAGGATGAAAACTTGGATGTTAAACCAAAGTGGAACAATGAGAGACCCCTTCACAGCACCCCAAAAGGTGGGCACAGCCTCTTTAAGCCTTTACCGTATCCAGGGGTTGACATAGCCCAGAAATTTGCACTGGCCCACAGGGCCAGTAGTTTTTGAAACTTACTGGCCCTGCCTGAAAGTTACTGGTCCGACACCACGCATAGCGGGACCCGCCGCTCCGCAGGTGCTTGCAACTTTAGGGGGGTCCGGGGGCATGCCCCCCCGGAAACTTTTAATATGGTGCAATTTGGTGCATTCTGGTGACATCACTTATTTCTACACTTTCAATGACTGAAAATAGACCATATCAAACTTAAATCTGCTCTAGTCTGTTTCAGATGTTTTGAAGAGAGCACTGCAGTGTAGTAGGTAACACTAGTTCAGAAGTTTTCATGGTGCTTCTAACGGCAAATATCACAATAAATCATTAACCTTAAATGTGTTAAAACAATCTAATGGCAGCTTGAACCATTTAACGAATCAAATAAATCCCTTAATGCATTTGACCAATCGGATGGACGCCTTCACATTGTTGACCAATCAGATGGAGCCCTGTTATGTTAGATGTTTGTAACCTATGTCAACGTGGGTCATTTGGAGTATAATTTTTAAACTGGGAATGGTTATTTGGTTATTTTGCTGTTTGTTTATATACCGCAAATTATATCGTTATCGCAATTTTAATCTCTGGTATCGCATATCGCGAGTTTTCCTCATATTGTGCAGGTCTAACAGAGATCATTCAGCTAACTAGAAATACTTACTGCTTACAGTGTTGTAAAGAAAAACAAAATTAAGTAGTTTAACATTCTACTGCATTTGAGTCTGAGATTCAGGTATTTGGAGTTGTCTTTGATTCTTTGACATTCAGCTTAAAGCTTAGTGGATACAGTTTCATCTTCAATGCATTCATTAAATATCTTGCTGTCCATAGTACTAATTATACCCACTACTCCATCCAACATATTCCTATCTATTCCTGCCATGTCTTCCACATCTCTGACATGCTTCAGTCTCTCTTCAGTGACGGTGTCGGATTTATAATCAAATGTAATAATAACCCACTGGCTTGTGCCTTCGTTGTTGCTGTTTAACATTTTTTGTATTGAATTGTTACATTCAATAAAGTTTGAAAAAAAAAGTAGTGAGCGCGTGCCGCGTGGTGCTCGGCAGTGAAAGCCGCGCGCGCTCAGGCGGGAGAGAAGGAGAAGTGATCAAAGGTTTCCCATAGAAACCCTTGAAGTCTGAACACAGGACTAGCAGAAAAACTAAATTATGAAGACGAGGTAAATCTACACGTTTTCGCAAAATTTACTTTATTGAAAAAGGTGAAGAATATATAAACCGTTAGATATTTTAGTGGCCCGAGCGGACAAGTGAAAAGTAAAGTCTTGTGGTCCGCACTGCTCGAAAAACAGGACCGGGCCAGCGGACAAATGGCTATGTCGAGCCCTGGTATCAGCATACAGATTTTTAAGGTTGTAAAACCTCTACTACTAACCTTTCTCAGACAGACTTAAACATTTTTCTCTCTACACTCTCAAAGTTCTAACCTTCCTAAAATAATAAGTCCAGTATTATAAAATGAAATCAAAGACCTGATCTCAAACACAGATTTATGTTAATTTTGGAAAGCTGAACACATCCTGTACAGGAGAATGATTGACAATGGTCTACAGCCAATCAGGATGCAGAACACAAAGGATTAAAAAATAAAGACATGCCAAACAGGTCTGAAAAGAATCTGTTGAAAAGGAGAACATGATAGAACGAGGGACCACTGTAACATAATTTCAATAGATTCTGACGGCAGGAGAAGTGGCCTTGTATGTTATCTTTGTGCCAACATTTAACAGTAAAGATATTTAGTAATGTTTGTTACGTTAGCAACATATTACATTAGTAAAGTTATTTATAAAGGTTAGTTACATTAGCAACATTTTTTGTTATTAAAGTTAGTTAGTACGTTATTTGTAAAGGTAATAATTCTGCCAAAAAACGTCATATCAGCTTTGCATTGATATTTGACAAAGCTGCTGTTCTTCATTTTAGAATCTGCTTGAACTAAGTTTATTGCATAAACGGTTGAAAGGTTACAGTTGTTGAATGAATACAAACAATAGCTGTTGTGTTAAAGGGTTAACCTGGATTAGGTATACATTTATTCTACGTCGTAACAAAAACTGTTTTTAACTTTATAGGGGATGCAGGGTCCAATTATGTGAAGACTTACTGGCCAACAGAGGCCACCACAGCCAGTGACAGCGAGGAACCGGGTGGGCCAGAGAGGCTCAGGGTGGAGACCAAAGTGAATGTGGAGCTGCACCCAGAAAACAAACTTAACCACGTTGGAGAACGGGAGAGGGACCCTCTACTGGAGAAAGCCAAGCAGACACCCACAAACCCAAAAGACCCAGCACCAGTGAACCAACCCAACAGCAACAGCAACCACCAACCGGAGCAGAGAAAAGGTAAGGACAAGGTTTCACAGCCAATCCAGAGCTGAGTGGGAGTCCATTTCCCTGAAGTAATGTGAATCTCCGCCATCGCTCAGGTATTTTAAAAAACAAGATCATCTACCCCCCCCTACTAGCCGACAAGAACATGAAGAATCGCCTGAGGGAGAAGCTGAGCGATTACAACTCCCCTACCATCACCTCCCATCCGCCCATAAACAACAACACCTCCAGCCCACCCCCCTCTTCCGTCAACATCATGAGCCCCACATCGCGGCCTTCCTCACAAGCCTCCAATGAAGGAGGGGGTCGCCTCAGCAACCACGACAACACTCCCATTGTGAAACCGCCTATTGCCCCACGACCTCAGATACCAGTCGGGACTCCGCCGGCCACCATCTACCGGGAGACCAATGGGGGCGTGCCAATGCACTTAAAGTCAGGGACAGTCAACGGAGGCAACGAGTCCAACTCAGAGTAAGCAAAAAAACACGTACATTTGTAAATCCATTTATATATATCTGTAACTGACTCCCCTAGCAGTTAGGTTCTTTCCGTTTTAATAGTGATGGGATATATGACTCTTTTTAGAGAGCTGAATCCGTTCATTTCAAAGAACCGTTGAAAAGATTGGCTCATTTATCTCTTTTAATATTTATTCATTTATAGGATGCCACTCTGGAGTTTATTCATTCAAACCTGGAAATAATCCCAGGGAGGATTGATGGACTAAGATCTGGATCAGAATAATTGAAATTCAGATCTTCTATCCGGATTCATTTTTAACTGCCAGCATATCCAGTTTGTTTGTAAGCAGCATCTTCAAGTCTCACTTGATCCACATTAGGCATTTGTCTGTGTTTCAATAAAAGACCAAAGCTGCACCAAATGGATACAAAATGGACTCTCTGCTAATTTGTTGCAGTCTCTCCTTTTTAACCCTTGTGCTATCTTAGATGACCCCCCCCCTTCCATTGATGTGTTCCCCCACCATGACAAAGGTGGATAAAGGTGGAAAGATTTCATGTAATCCATGGACACCAGTGAAGATCACAAATCATTGAAGAACAAAGGTTCAGAGCACTGTCTAGTGGGTCTAGATGACCCAACTCCCAATGTAAAGTGCCTTGGATAGCACAAGGGTTAACGGAGGAAAATAGAATATACTGACCAACCTTTTTTGGACAAATGTATGTTTTGTTTTTGTAGACTTTATTTGGTCTCTTAGGACCTGAAACAAAAGCATGGCACACAAAGAACTTTCTACAGCCAAACAAGGAGGTGGCAGTGTGATGATGTGGGCTACTTTGTCCAAACCACTATAGAATAGTAAATTCTTTTCAATATTAGTTTGTATGATGAAGAAACTGCTTTGAGGAACCATTTATGTCTTAAATACTAGAGATGTCGCCGTGACACCGTGATAATAACACACTCTTTGACATACCATAACTCCTCGACCGTTTATGCAGTTAATGTACTTCCAATGGATTCTGACGCAGATTCAGATGATTTACGATAATTACATAAACATCTACTGTAACGTGTTGTATGTCGTTTACTTTTACTTTTGTTTACGTGTAGTTTACGGGATCAGCGTGAGTCAGCTGATTCTAAAGCGGCTTTCATATCTGCTTTGCACTGATGTGTAAAACAGCCGCTGTTCTCTGCTTCAGAATCCTATGGATCCGTTGACGGTTGAAGAGTTACGGTAGAATGTAAACACTGGAGCTAAAAGGTTCAATAAGGAAATAACCAAATGTCCTTTAAAGCATGAAGTCATGTGTCTGTCTTGCTTGAATGCTGCATGAAACCCCCCCATCCATGTTTACCTGTTTGCACGCTCTTTCTCTTTTCACTGCACTTTTCTGTCCCTCCACCCCCACTTTCCCTGACACCACCCTCCCCCCCTAACAGTGGCAGTAACGAGACTTCGATCTGACCTGTTAGGGACGTTGAGACCAGCCCACCTTTGTGAGAGGAAGAAGACGTAAAGGACGACGACGAGCAAAAGGGCGCCCTCGCCGCCTGACCAGCCGATCTGCTCCTCCTTGTGTTTCATCTCTCTGGAAAACAGTATTAACGTCAGGATTCTGATCTGCGAGCGCCAAGCACGCACGTTGAGAAAGATGGGAGATGATAAAGGGAACTTCAGCGGGACCGAGAAATGACTCGGAGGAGCTTTCTGTGCCAAAAACACTAGTGGGGGGGGGGGGGGGGGGATTCATGGTGTCAGAACTTATCAATAGTTTGGAGAACACTGAAGTTAGAAGTTTCCTCTCAAGTTGGTTCAGGCACAGATCCAGATCCCAAAGGACCTTTGCCTGCTGAGTCCAGAACACCAAGTGCTCTTATTTTTCTCCACTTCCATGGCCTTCCAGTGTACAGGTGTGTAATTATGGTGTAGATATTTTTTATGATGAAGAAAGAACTTATTTTGTACTTTGTCTGAAGTGAATTCTGCTACGTTGGGGAGCAGGATTAGGAAAATCTCTGCACATGCTGGTTTGATAGAGAACTAAAGACTTTGTGCCTTTTCTCTGGACTGAAACCTTCACAGCTGTCGCATCAAAAAAAGGTTTTCTATGAGTCCTTGAACACAAAAACCGACCAGCCCTAAACCGTTATTTTTATTCCCATATGCTAGTTCAACACACCTCTGATTATCAAAGTTGTGAAATAAAATGTTAAAACAATAGGAATCACTTCAATTTAGCCAAAGAAAGGCTATTATTTTAACCATAAAAATGCATTAAACAAATAAGGTTCCTATTTGTTTTCTCAATCTAAGCTCAAATGTCTGTTGTTTTTTGCAGCTAATATATAAATAAGGCAACAACAACTGGTTATTTTTCTATCAAGTGGTCCAGCCCTGATTTAATCCATGCTCAAAAGGTTTCTGTTTGATCTGCAAAACTGGAAATGTTTTGAAACATATTGTGTATTTATTTTTATGGTTTTGCGACACTGGAAAGAGAAGAAATGAATGTTTCGGTAAAATTAAAAATGAATTTTTAAATGCATTGTGTCTTTATTTGTCACATGGAGTGAAATATGGCTTTGTGAATAAATGAAACAAGAAAAATGAGATTACTAAATGGTTAGAATTCCCCCAGTGAGTCATATTGAGTGTCAAACATCAGTGGTCATTTCTGAGCATTTCTACAAACACGACAATTCTACAAACACAATCATATTAGATTTACAATTTTTCAATTTGATTAAAAAAACAGAACATAATTTAAATACAATATTTTCACCAGTTTTTTAACCCTTGTTCTATCCTAGGCACTTTCATTGGGAGTTGGGTCATCTAGACCCACTAGACAGAGCTCTGAACCTTTTTTCTTCAATGATTTGTGATCTTCACTGGTTATATGAAATCTTTCCACCTTTATCATGGTAGGAGAACACCTCAATGGAAGGGGGGGGGGGGGTCATCTAAGATAGCACGAGGGGTTAATAAGTCACTTGGACCTGTTAGACATGATCGAATCCAGTCTAGGTGGGATGGAGGAGAGTGAAGCTCTGAGTCTGCTGCAAGCTTTGGTCTTAAAGATTCAAGATTTGGTTTATTCTCATTCCACACATAGTACTTGCAGAGAAATACACAGGTAAGATGAGATGATTTCTCACTAGCATGACAGTACAAAGAGCAAGCAATAAAATAGAATAAAAATCAGAGAATATAAATAGCTGTCATAACTTGAAGGATTGACAGACCCAGACGCTGAAACCCAGAGTGAGGACGAAGATAGGTGAAAGGTAAGAAATGAGTTTTATTTTCCTTCCAGGAAAGTTGGTGTGGCTTGGTGGGCAGCTGGAGAGGAAAGCGGCTTGTGGCGTGGCTGGAGGTAAAAGCGCGGCTTGGCAAAGCTTGAGGGTTCCACCGGACTGCTGGAGAACTCGAGCTGACATCCACACTGGGGACTCTTGGAGGCTGGAATCCTGAGACAGAGAGAGGCAGGTTAAGCACAAGGCCAGACTTGAACAAGGAAACATGAACTAGTCGTGAGACCAGGTAGAGTCACCATAGAGGGTAACGAACTGGCGTTGGCTAATGGGTCTGGATCTCCTTAAGAGCAGAGCAGGTGATGAGGTGAATTGGTCCCAGCTGGTGGAGTCAGGAGCAGAGCAGGAGGGGGAGGAGACTGACAGGCACCATAACAGTAGCAATAAGATAAGATAAATAAAATAAAGGGTTAGGGTTAGAGACCGGCATTTAGTGTAAACAGTCCTGTGATTAAAGTGACTAGGTGCATAGCAGCAGTCCTTTTAAGTTTAAGTTTGTCCTGAACCTTGCAGCTGCCAAACCAGGATGTGAAGCTCTGAGTCAGGATGTTCTCCATGGTGCTCTTGTAGAAGGTGATGAGCTGAGGTGTTGGAATTCCAGCCTTCCTGAGTCTCCGGAGGGGATGGAGACGCTTCTGTGGTTTCCTGATGACCATTGTGGAGATGGTGGAGGAGGACAAGTTGTTAGTGAGGTTGCCCCCCAGGAACCTGACACTGTTGACCTTCTCCAAAGCAGCATCGTTTATGGTCAGATGAGTCGGGGTGATTGCCAGAATTCCTGAAGTTGATCACCATTTTGTAATGGGAGGCACCTGAGGGTGTTGCTATACCCACGGTGCAGGAGAGTATAAAACGAAGTTGATGTGTGGTTGCCATGGTGCTAGCGTCCTGTGAGGGAACCAGACAACTCAAACGCTAAGTGTGAGCTGGCCTGAGCCTTGAGTTTGGTAAGACTGTTTCTACCTTTACCTGTGGCTGATGTTTTAGCGGGGGTTGATGATTTTATTTTTGTTTTATGACAGGATCACGGCAGAGGTAAATTCTTCCCTACCGGAGTTTTATAGACTGGGGGTGAGGTTTTTTCGACGCACAAGGTATCTACACTTTTTACCCATGACGGCAGAGGTACCGTGTTTTCCGGACTTTAATTCGCTCCGGGGTATAAGTCGCACCAGCCCAAAAATGCATTATAAAGTAGAAAAAAACACAGATAAGTCACACCAGACTATAAGTCGCATTTTGACGGGAAATTTATTAGACAAAATCTGAGACCAAGAACTAATAACTTGCACAACCACATATGACACAATTATAGCAGACTGTTTATCTCATAATTTCACAGTAATTCTTTCTCATACTTATTTATTTATTCCTTTCATGAAGCATCATTGGCCAACTAATACTCTGTTTTCATCGTTTTTATTGCATTTCTGAATCTATGAAATCATTGGAAAATAGAATATTATGTTGTTAGCCTTCAAGATCTTACTGTAAAAAAGTTTGCTGATTCTCTGAGTCACTTAACATACTCTTAACACTTAACATACCTCAAACATCAAATTTAGCCAGGAACATCATCTCAGTTCCTCACAAATGAACAGGAGGGTTAACAATGTATTTATTTCAATTTATTTCTAATATAAGTCGCTGCGGAGTATAAGTCGCACCCTGTTTTGGCTTTGCCATAATGTTTTTTTTTATGTGCTTTTTCCCTTTAAGACGGGCTGTTCTCATATGCTCAGTGTTTTGTGTGCACTGCCCCCTTAAGAAGCACATTAGCATGCTCCGCTCAGAGCACCACGAGCAGAGCAGAGTCGTACGGAGCCCGTGTCCTGACATTAAGATGTAAAAATACATCTTGTTCCCACAGATTAATATCTTGTTCCCACAGATTATTATCTCTTTTGCACGAAATACTATTCCGTTCCCTCAAAATACTATTCCGTTCCCTCGAAAATGATTAACTCGTGCGAACGCTATAATTATGTCGTTCAAATGCAATAATTAATCCGTTCGAACGCAATAATTATTCTCGTCATAAGTCATTCACGCGGATATGCTCATTGGTCTTGTTGTTAAACCTTGGTCACAGGGACACGGTGATTGGCCAATGATTGGCCGCTAAGCATTCAGCCAATAGCAAGTACTGCTATTGTTGTTATGCTATGAGCTAAAGGTAAGTGCATTAGGCGAAGCAGCCAGCTTAATATATTTTTCAGATTTTCATCGAGACAATAACAGGTTGACCATTCTTGCTTTTATTTTTACCCCTATTGAATGCTCACAGAGACACGGAAGTAGCGGCAGGAAGCGGCTTTTGCAGCAAGATGACGGAGGGCGTACCAGATGTGAACGTGAATACGATGGATGCTTCTGTGCTTTTTAAAATAAATAAATATGTTTTCTAAGCATCCTCCGTGTCTTCAATGCAATGTAATGAGACACACACAGACAGAAATGTGAAGGTATCTGCTGTAAATCGATGACGTAAATTAATAACAGGATAAATGATCGGCTAGTCAGTTAGCATGTAGCCTAATAGCTTTCGAATGCAAAGCAACTGACTGCTAAAGTTCATAAAATACAAGTCCTGAATATTATTATTCCTATTCGACCCTAAAGTACAATATCAGCTGTCTGACAACAGACCAGCCAGTTGCCCAAATCCCAGCATACATGATCAGAGAGCTCTGCGGCGGAGCTAGTAGTAGCCTAGCTGAGCTATCGTATGACAAAGAAGCCTAGTTATCATAAATCTTTTGATATTTTTCTTATATTCATTGAGACAGTAATTGTAGTGTCTTCAATGATGAGACGTTGTTGCTTTCGGTTGGCTCTTTATTCCGCCATTATTACAACTCTGTTGCAACCAGAATGCAGCGCGTGCTAAACCTTAACAGTGTAACATTCACGGCCTTACAATAAAATCAGACTTTAGTGTGATGAACAATAACTAGTCAATATGCCACATTACCTCCCCTTTTAACTGGGATACCTTAACAACATCAATTTCTGCAAAATAGACGAAACAGGTTTCTTACAGTCTGTCCTAACTCATTAATCTCAAAAAGAACTATTTAATATCAAGTTTGAAATCTAAGGGGATGCTTTATTTCACGTTGTGAGCGTCTCAAAACCACTGGCTCAGGTGACTGGTTAGGAAAATCTCCCTTTTGTGGGGAACTTCCACAGCTCGTCTCCACTTCCAGACTTGCTTCTTCTGTTGAGACCACTTGGTCTGCCGCAGGTACAGCTCGCTCTCGTAGCTGATCTCCATGCCGTCTGTGAACTGTGCCAGAATCCCGCTCTCGGACTTCGTAGGAAACTGGACCAGTCTGTCGCACCACCATACCAGGAATCCAATTGTGACCCCCACCCACAGTGCTACGCAGATACACTGCCTCTTCCACTTCAAACAAACGATCTGAAGCACTGTAATCATGGGAGTCTTTCTGGGGATATTGTCTCTTCCTCACCCGCTCCTTGGTGCACGGCTGCAGAAAATCCAGCCTGGTACGAATGTGTCTGCGCAGAAACAGATCAGCAGGGGACTGTCCCGTGATGCAGTGAGGAGTGGATCTGTACTGCAACAAAAACAAGGAAATCTTATCATCAATGCTTAGATGGATGTGAGCCAGTCTCTTCATTCCGGCTTTAAATGCCTGGACATATCGCTCTGCCAGACCATTTGATGCTGGGTGTCCTGGTGCACTTGTAGTGTGATGAATCCCATTCATTTTCACAAAAGTTTTGAACTCTGCTGATGTGAATGTAGTTGCATTGTCAGTCACAATTTGCCTTGGCAGTACAAAAGAAGAAAACAATCTCCTTAATCTTGTGAAGGTAGCCTGGGTGGTGAATTGTGACATGCGAAATACTTCCAACCACTTTGTGTGTGCATCGACCACTATCATGAACATGGCACTCATGAAATGTCCCGCAAAGTCTATGTGCAGTCTTTTCCATGGTTCTCCAGGAAACTCCCATGGATGTAGGGGAACTTGGGGGGGGGTGTTGGTTTGTCCAGCTGGCATGTCTCACATTCTCTCCAAAGACGCTCTACACCCAAATCAAGACCGGGCCACCATACATATTTACGGGCTAAGGCTTTTGTCTTGACGATGCCTTGATGTCCTAAATGGATTTCTTTTAGGACTCTCCCCCTCAGCTTGGTATGCATGACAACCCTTGTACCCCAAAGCACACAACCTTGTTCTGTTGAAAGTTCATTTTTCCTCGTGCTAAATGGCTTTAGGTGGACAATTCACTGTCTGTACGTGTGGCTTGTGCCACCTGTTGTGCACTAAGTGGTGCCTCTTGGAGATGCTCTTCCAACAGTGAGTGAATTAGCGCTGAGGTTCCTGCTGTTCCATGATCACTTGTTTCTGGTAAGGGAACCCGGGATAGTCCATCTGCATTGCTATGCTCTTTTGACTTGTGATAAACAATGTGGTAGTCATAAGCAGAGAGGATGATTGCCCACCGTTGGATGCGTGCAGCTGCCAAAGTTGGTAGACCTTTATGTTCACCGAACAGCGTCACCAGGGGGCGATGATCAGTCACCAGTGTAAAGTGGTGGCCCCACAAATACTGGTGAAATTTCTTCCCACCATAAACCAGTCCCAATGCTTCTTTTTCTATCTGAGAATATTTCTTCTCAGCTGGGCTTAACGTCCAAGAAGCGTAGGCCACAGGGCGTTCTTCTCCATTTTGCATTGTATGCTGGATGACTGCTCCGATACCATCTGCTGAAGCATCACAGGCCAGAGTGAGTGGTAGGTTAAGGTCATAATGAGCTAGAACTCGGTCACTTGCTAGTAGTTCCTTGCATTTTAGGAAAGCAGTGTTTTGCTCCTCCGTCCATTTCCATGTCACGTTTGCTTGCAGCAGTTTGTACAATGGTGCTAACACTGTGCTTTGTTGCGGTACAAACCTCCCATAGTAATTGTATAATCCCAGGAACGCCTGTAACTCGCTGACATTGGTAGGGGCTGGAGCTTCTTGAATGGCTCTCACCTTCTCTTTTGAGGGTCTGACCCCATGCTCATCCAGTTCATGTCCCAAATACTCAATCGTTTTCCTGCCGAACGCACACTTTGAGCGTTTCACCCGCAATCCATTATCCTGTAAGCGCTGTAGAACTTTTTGCAGGTTTGACAGATGAGCCTCCTCTGTATTTCCTGTGACCAGCAGATCATCCAGGTAAACGACAACTGGTAAATCCTTCATCAGATTGTCCATAATATGCTGGAAAATGGCGGGTGCTGAGCTGATTCCAAAAGGAAGTCGATTGTATACATATAGTCCTCTATGAGTGTTGATGGTCGTATATGTCTTTGAGTCATTGTCAAGTACAACCTGCTGATAGGCTGCAGCCAAATCTATCTTGGAAAAGATTTTACCACCACTAAGGGTCGTCAACAGCTCCTCTAAAGGTGGTAAGGGACACGACTCAGTCTCTATTGCTTGGTTGACTGACACTTTGTAATCTCCGCATAACCGGAGTGATCCATCTTTTTTTTTGTACTGGCACTATGGGTGCTGCCCATTGCTGGTTCACTGGAGAGATTATTTTAGCATCTTCCAGTCTTTTAAGTTCCCTTTCAACTCATTCTTTCATAGCAAATGGAAGTGGCCTGCTTTTACAAAATCTGGGCGGCACATCAGGTTTCCCCACTATAGCTGCTTTTATGTCTTTAAGCATGCCTAGCTCATCTGCAAAAACCTTTGAGTACTTTTCCAGCACCTCAGTGAGTGACTTACATGTGGGTGAAGTTAACGATTTAATCTGCTGCCAGTTTAGACTGAACTCCTTTAACCAATCCCTGCCACACAAAGTTGATCCACTCCCTTTTACCACTAACAAGGATAACTCTTTGGTCTCCTGTCCATAGCTCACTGGTACTGTAATTTGACCTAAAACGGGGATGTGACCTCCATCGTAAGCCTTGAGTCTAACTGTTGCAGTCTGGAGTGGAAAATGTGAAAATTTCTCTTTGTACTTAACTTGTGGTATGACACTCCCGGCAGCTCCAGTATCTATTTCCATCTCTAACTCTGTGTTAGCCACAATAAATGTCTCCTTATACAAGTCAATGTCATCATTTGTTACAGTCAGAATGCTAAACAGTCCTAGTTCAGCATCATCTTCCACTTCCACATGTTTTGTGTGGTGAAGTGTTTTTCCCTTGGCATTTTGTTTTTCTCTGCTCCCAGTTTGAGCTTTTGAGCGACATGCCTTCTTAATGTGCCCCATTTTCCCGCAGTTATGGCATTTGGCATCCTTAAAATATCACTAATTTGCTGTGTGTTTTTTTCTGTTGCACCTGTAGCAGTTTCTTGTCTTGTGTCGGGGCTCCACCTTGTGGACATTGGCTGTTCCTGCACTCTTATGTCCCACCACCCGCAGCTGACGGGTTTCTCTGTCCGCTGTTTCCATATTTAAGGCAATTTCGAAAGCTTTGGTGAAAGTAAGGTCGGTTTCTGAGAGTAATCTTCGCTGGCAAGCCTCATTGTTTATTCCACTCACAAAACGATCACGCAGTGAGGAGTCCAGGTTGGCACCAAACTCACAATGGGCTGCACTCCTTTTCAACTCCGCCGCATACTCTGCCACCGGCTGCTCGTGCTTCTGATTACATCGGTTAAAACAAAATCTCTCCGCCACCAATATCGGTTTAGGCTCAAAATGTTCCTCTGTTTGGTACAGTGATTCATGTATTGTCCCTCTTTTCCTCTCCCCTCCTGGGGAGTGGGAGTGCTTCCAGACTCCAGTTGGTTCATCCGTGCTCCAGTTCCTGACCGTCTACCTCGCCTTTGCTCCCGCTCCTACACCTGGCTATGGTTCCTGTCTCCGGCTCATCTCTGGCTCGTCTCTGCTCTGTACCTGACCGAGTACCTCGTCTCTGCTCCTGCTCCTGGCTGTGGTTCCTGTCTCCGGCTCGACTCGCCCCCCCGACTGTCCCCCCAACCACGACTGGATGAAGCTCGTCTGCTGGACTTTAAATGTGTAGTTGTAGATTTAGATAAGTTAATTCTTCTCTACGAGTTCTGGTACATCGCCTGTCCGTCCTGGGGGAGAATCCCTCCTTCATGTGGGCACCCCTGAGGTTTCTTAGTTTTTTCCGGAATCCGTTTTTTTTGGGAGTTTTTCCTTACCACGAAGGGGGGTCTAAGGGCAGGGATGCCAGTATAGCTTAGTCAGTTTGTTAGTCCATTTTTGTATTTGACTATTGAACTCTTTGTATTCATGATCCTTTTGAGTTCATGTTTTACTTCGAAGCCCATCGAGATGACTGTTGTTGTGATTTTGGGCTATACAAATAAAATTGAATTGAATTGAATTGAATTCCTTTAATATTGTAACAATCTCATCAAACGTCTTGTCCTTGGGTTTACTAGGCTGCACCAGATTCCTTAGAAGTCCGTAGGTGGATGCGCCCATAACTGTTAGCAGCGTTGCCACTCGTTTCTCGTCGGCTACATCGTTAGCTTCGAAAAATTGTTCGATCCGTTCCACATACGCCAACCATGGCTCACCGTCTGGCTTGAATTCATCAATTCTTCCAAATAGGGACATTGTGCTCACTAGCACCGACACCGAGTGTCTCTCCCTCCGGAAACCAATAGGTTTTAATCCTCGTCGCCAGTTGTAGTGTCTTCAATGATGAGACGTTGTTGCTTTCGGTTGGCTCTTTATTCCGCCATTATTACAACTCTGTTGCAACCAGAATGCAGCGCGTGCTTAACCTTAACAGTGTAACATTCACAGCCTTACAATAAAATCAGACTTTAGTGTGATGAACAATAACTAGTCAATATGCCACAGTAATAAAGTGATCATTTTTGTTCTTCATGTTCCTTTTTTGAACGAATATGGGTCACAGAGACACGGAAGTTACCGCTGAAAGCGGCTTTTGCCGGCGTACAGAGAGCATATGAAGCCTTATGAAGCCACGCCAGACAAGTTGCTGTGTTTTGGTCGATGTTCTAATTTTAAGAAGGCATTCCCTGTAGGTGTAAATTTTGTCTAAAAAACAGACTTATTTTGGAGTTGTACATTTTTATCACATTTTGAATATGTCCTGTATTCATACAGTTTCACACCTGCCATAAAACGGAAGAAAACCCATCTTGGCGTCTGTCATTCCTTGTGTGGAGGTGTTTAACTGACCGGATAGTGGGAAGCAGTGACGTGCAGTCAGGAGAGGTAGGTGAGGCAGTGCCTCACCTGTCATAATGGGAAGAAAAGAGAAAAAATAAATTCAATTATTATATTTAATCAGTAATTTGTGCTTTGCAGTCATTTTCCATTTAAATGTACCATTTTTGGGTGTTTTTTCTCTTCAAAATTGCTGAATTTCCGCATTTGCCGTTCAGATACTAAGAAGTGACGTGCGACGAGGCACCAGCCCGCTGAGCCTCACCTTGGATTGTGCAATACCTATGCAGTCAGACGGTACTGCTGTCTCTCTGTATGTCGGTTCAATCACTTGTACTATATGAGCTGAGTTTACATAATTTAGCAGATGTATATGATGTACAGTGTTTGTTTTTATAAATAACTGTATGTG
This sequence comes from Oryzias sinensis, assembly GCA_037389245.1. Classification (NCBI taxonomy): domain Eukaryota; kingdom Metazoa; phylum Chordata; class Actinopteri; order Beloniformes; family Adrianichthyidae; genus Oryzias; species Oryzias sinensis. The sequence goes on from CM074507.1 coordinate 711,308, forward strand.
AGGGACGTGTTTCTTGTGCGATAATAAGGTTTGTGCTTTTTTCTGCTGCAGTTTGTATATGAAAAAAAACATGTTGAAATGATATTTTAAACAAAACACGTTAACTGTTGTCAATCAATGGTGAATAAGTTACTCAGTATGGTTCATATGTTTGTAAATCTGACTGATGACGTCAGTGCCTCACCAGCCATTAACCTCACCGCACGTCACTGGTGGGAAGTATAATAGCCCTACCTGTGGCTGATGTTTTAGCGGGGGTTGATGATTTTATTTTTGTTTTATGACAGGATCACGGCAGAGGTAAATTCTACCCTACCGGAGTTTTATAGACTGGGCGTGAGGTTTTTTCGAAGCACCAGGTATCTCCCCTTTTACCCATTACGGCAGAGGTATATTTTAAAAATAATGATTACATTATTTTTCTTATCAAATGTTTTAATATGGTGTGTTTTCTGCTTTTAGTGCCGGAATACTGTGCCCTGCTGTTCTGTTTAAGTTTATGTTTTGAATTTTGTTTGTCCGCTCCTCACGGGGCTGTCTCAGTGTGATTGACTAATCGAGTGCAGGAGCAGACTATTTACCCTCTGTTCTGTTTGTCATTTTTGTTAGTCACTTCCCTTAGGTTTCACCCCGCATGTTAGTTTGGTTGGTGCCGTATCCCACCGATTGCTGTGCATCACCTCCACGCTCTGGGGCATAGAGGCCAAGGCCCTAAAAAGGCAGTAAGGAAGGACCGAGCCAGTGTCCCAGGACCCACAGCACAACGGCAACAACAACTACCTCCACCACCACCGGTCAATGACTTGGATCCAGCAGCACCAACACCACAACCACCTCCATCTAAGGACTCAGCAGCACCAGCACCACAACAACCACCGCCAGCTAAGGACCCAACCGCAGAACCACAACAACAACCACCAGATTTGGCTGCAGAAATACCACCATCTGACCAGCTGTGGGCGCCCCCTGCTACATCTACTCCCAGTGAAGACTCACTTTCCTTTTCGTCCCCCCCACTTTCACCCATGGCCCTACCCAGCCATTTTGATAGCCTCATTAAGTCAGGAATTAAGATGGCTCCCCTAACACCTGTGAGCCTCACACCGCACAGGAGCTCTCCTACTCCTCCAGCGCCCCCTCCTTATCCTTCATCCAAAGCCCCTCCAACACGCCCCCTCCATCGTTCACCCAAATCCCGTCCAGCTCCCGCTCCTCCTGGTCCATCACCCAAACTACCCTCAACTCGACCTCCCCTGCGCGCCTCTAGACGTGCTATCCCCCAGAGCTAGGATGAAACGGGCCCCCAGTGTCCTAGGAAAGGTTATGTCAAACTGGGGTCCTGTGATGAACAGCTTCCTTCTGGTGCTATACCTGTAGTTGCACCACGTAGAATGCAAAAAAAGGCAGTTAGACTGTCCAATCACAGAAATCTAGTTAATATCCCCTGCAAGAAGGTCTTGACCAGTCCCAAGGAAACTAATCTCAAACTTGCTGCACTCAATGTCAGATCTTTATGCAACAAATCATTTTTAATCAATAATCTTATCTCTTCTTTTAATCTTGATTTTATGTTTTTAACTGAAACATGGCTTGACAAAAACACAGGAAACATAGTTCTAGTCGAATCAACTCCCCCCAACTACAAACATGAATCGGAAATACGAGAAAATAAAAAGGGTGGAGGCGTTTCTGCACTGTTTAGAGATAATATTGCAACCCGCAGACTATCATTTGGTGTGTTTTCATCATTTGAGTATGTGTCCTTTAAGATTGAGCTAAAACAAACTCCTCCCTTACTCTGCATAGTCATGTGCAAACCTCCTCAGCACAGCCAAAGTTTCATTGATGATTTCACTGAAATGCTCTCAGTTGTGTGCACAGACTGTGATGGTCTAGTCATTACAGGTGATTTTAATGTTCATGTTGACAATGTCAATGACAGAAATGCAAAAGAGCTCAATGCTGTCCTTGAAACCTTTGATCTAATTCAGCATGTGAGTTGCCCCACCCACAGCAGAGGGCACACTCTGGACCTGCTCATCACAAAGGGGGTTAATATTCACAATGTCAGTGTGGTTGATGTCGCCCTCTCTGATCATTTCTGTGTATTCTTTGACCTGTCTGTTGCTCCCAAACCACCGCCTGGCCCTGCAGTTGTCCAAAGGAGACAAATAAATGAGAGCACTAGGGCACAGTTTGTAGAAATGATAAACCCTGAAAACGCCTCTGGTGCCAATGTTGATGAAATGCTGAATTCTGTTACTTCTAGCATCTTGAATGTTCTGGATGCCATTGCCCCTATGAAGGTTAAGTTGAGAAAAGATAGACAGAAAGCTCCCTGGAGGAACGATGATCTAGTCAGGGCACAGAAACAACAGTGCCGCAGAGCTGAGCTGAGCGAAAGTGGCGCAAGTCAAAACTCCAGGTTCATTATGAAATGTATAAGGGGGAGTTGTACGCTTACAACCAGATCTTATGCAGAACAAGGGAAAGGTACTTCTCTGAAATAATTGGAAGTTGCAGCAGCAACTCTCGTGTCCTGTTCACAACAGTTAACAGATTAACTAACCCTCCAACCCAGCTACCAATAGAACTGGTTTGCACACCTAAATGTAATGAATTTGCTGTATTTTTTAATGACAAGGTTCAGGGCATTAAAAAAGCCATCAACTCCACGACACATATAACTATCGAACGGCCACCTACTCACTCTAAGCTGACTCACTTTGTACCTGTCACTGACCAAACTGTCCAAGAGACCATCACCCGTCTGAGCTCGTCTACATGCTGCCTTGATGTGCTACCCACTAGATTTCTAAAGTCTGTCCTGAACAGTGTGTTGCCATCAATTACTCAAATAGTTAACATGTCTCTTCAATCTGGAATATTTCCAGAGGCCTTAAAAACTGCAGTCATTAAACCTCTCCTGAAGAAGAGCGGTCTTGATCCCAATGTACTGAATAATTACAGACCTATCTCTAATCTGCCATTTTTAGGAAAAGTCCTTGAAAAAATTGTCTACCAACAGCTCACTGACTTTCTCTTATTAAACAATTCATTTGATGTTTTCCAGTCAGGTTTTAGACCCCATCATAGCACAGAAACTGCTCTTATCAAGGTAACCAATGACATCCGCCTGAACACTGATGATGGAAAAGTCTCTGTCTTAATCCTGCTAGACCTGAGCGCTGCCTTTGATACTGTTGATCATGGGATCCTTATGCACAGACTCCAAGACTGGGTTGGCAACTCTGGATCTGCCCTAAGTTGGCTCAAGTCTTATCTAGAAGACAGGAAATATTTTGTTGAAATTTGGAGTTGTGTCTCAGACTACATGGCCTTGACTTGTGGTGTGCCCGAGGGATCGATCCTGGGACCCTTCTGTTCAACCTCTACATGCTGCCACTAGGGCAGTTAATACGCAGTAATAACATCTTATCACAACTATGCAGATGATACTCAGATCTATGTGTCACTGACAACAGGTGAATATGGGCCGGTGGATTCACTCAGCCACTGCCTCCAACAACCAAAGTTATTATTTTTGGCCAACAGAAACAAAGAGAAAGAGTCAGTAGCTACCTTCATTCTCTGTCTCTTAAACCCTCAAATCAAGTCAGAAATCTAGGGGTAATCATGGACTCTGACCTAAACTTTAACAGCCATATCAAGTCAGTAACATCAGCGGCATTTTACCATCTGAAAAACATTGCCAAAATCAAAAACATAGTGTCAAAGCAAGACCTGGAGATACTTATTCATGCATTTGTCTCCAGTAGGTTAGACTACTGTAACGGCCTGCTCACCGGCCTCCCCAAACCAGCTGTAAAACAGCTTCAGTACATCCAGAATGCTGCTGCTGGAGTCCTGACCAGAACCAGGAAGTATGATCACATTAGTCCTGTGCTCAGGTCTCTGCACTGGCTCCCTGTACCTCAAAGAATAGACTTCAAAGCAGCTCTGCTTGTGTCCAAGTCTCTCCATGGCCGAGCACCAAAGTACATCTCTGACATGTTAGTGCCATATGAACCATCTCGTACTCTGAGGACCTCAGGGGCCGGCCTCCTGTTGATTCCCAGAGTCAGAACTAAACAAGGGGAATCAGCGTTTCAATATTCTGCAGCTAAAATCTGGAACAGCCTCCCTGAAGGCGTAAGACAGGCCTCTTCTGTGTTCATGTTCAAATCTAGACTTAAAACATTTCTGTTTAGCCGTGGATATGACTGAAAGGTCCTATCTGCACTTTTCTTTCCTTTCCTTCCTTTATTTTAAAATCAATTTTCACATTTTTTCTTTTCTTTTAAAGTAAATTTTAAGTTGATTAATTCTATGATGTTATTCTGATTTTTAATGCATTTTTCTGTTTTGTGAAGCACCTTGAAGTACTTTGTGTACAAATTGTGCTATACAAATAAACTTGCCTTGCCTTGCCTTGCCTATTGCATGTTTTTATTTTTTATTGTTGTGCATGACTTATGTTTTTTTTGTCTGCATGTTGCTGTGGTGTCGGTCAACATTGTTATTCTACTCATGACGGGGTTTCTGTAATAATACATTTTCGTAACCTGCTTTGCGGTGGTTTTCCTTTTTGGCCTCCTGCGACAATTTCTTTTGTTTTTTCCACGTTGATCTGGAGGTTATGGTATGTACACCACACTGCTAGCTGCTCCACCTCCATTCTGTAAGCAGACTGGTCAGTAGCTGCTTTACTCGTTCGGATGAAATTTTTTTCCAATCGAGATGGGTGGGTTGTGCCGATTATTGATCCGATCGCTGTTCATGTAAACAGTTCATTCCGATGGTGTGTCACTACTGCTCTGGTTTAACGTCATGCATAGATGGATGTTTCACTCCAGAGAAAGCATTGGAGCGCGAACAGGACCGACCGGCTGCTCCACGGACGCCTCTGTGGAGCGTCTGCGTGGACGCCTCTGCCTCCGCCTCCGCCCTCACCCCGTGGGCTCCTTGCCTCTCCCTTCCTGTCTTCTCCGACACCCCTCGCGAGAGGGCACCAGGTGTGCGAGCTTTTCAAAGCAGAAATGCAGCTCAGTCCTTAGAAACAGTTCAATCAATCATGTGGATTTGTGTTTCCAGTCATGTCCCGACAAAATAAAGGCCGATGTTATTCGACACATTTACGTTCAGCCAAGCTGCAGATTGCAACATTTCCCACATGGATTTTATGCTCATCCAAAGCTAAATGTTGTTGTTAGCGCATGTTAGCCGCACGGTTTGTTTAAATCGGGACTGATTTCAGCTTCCGGTATTTTCAACACTACTACGCATGACCAAATGATTTACTCCGACCGAAAGTGTGACCATGTGAACGTTCGTTCTAATCAGAAAAGGATTTTCTGGGCCCATGTACACGGTTGAATTCTAATCCGACCATTGATCCGATCAAGATATTTAACACGTAACCGCGGCAACTGTCGCTTATGAGACCGATCACGGTTGTGTCGTCTGCAAACTTAACAATGTGGTTGGTGTCCCCACCCTTACAATGACGTGTTCCCCCTAGATGTCGCCTCTCTGATCCCCCGTGACAGGTTTTTCCTTGTCAGACTTTATGCTGCTGCATCTCTGGATTTAACCCTTGTGCTATCTTAGATGACCCCCCCTTCCATTGACGTGTTCTCCCCACCATGACAAAGGTGGATAAAGGTGGAAAGATTTCATGTAATCCATGGACACCAGTGAAGATCACAAATCATCGAAGAAAAAAGGGTCAGAGCACTGTCTAGTAGGTCTAGATGACCCCACTCCCAACGTTAAAGTACCTAGGATAGAACAAGGGTTAAGGGGGCAGCTGTATAACATTTCCAGAGGCTTACCTCCAGTCAGTGTCAAAGCATGTAGAAGGGTCGGCATTTGACAGACAGGGACTCTAGATGTGGGGAACAATGGGTCGAAACCACCACAGCATCTTAGTACCATAGGTTGTTGGTGTAAACGACTAGCCTGCTGCCTCTTTGTTTACAGGTTAGCGAAGCTAGTCTGTCCGCTCTGTGCATTGTTAGCCCCTCCAGCTGGATCGAGCTGTAATGTTCTCATTCAGCCAGAATTCCGTAAGAACCTGGCTGAAACAGTTCCTCACGCTGCGTTGGGAAGCTCTCCATAGTCTGATGTAGTCCATCTTGTTGTCGAGTGAGGGTACGTTCACTAACAGGAGTGTAGGAGTTGCCGGCTTGAATGGCTTAGCGGCTAGCCTAGCTTTAGCTTCTCCACGTTTGCCTCGTTTCTGCGTCCTGTCACACTGCTTCCGGTGCTTCTTTTGGGATGTTATTCCAGGGGTTGTGGTCTGCTCTACATAGGAGTCCGAGCTCACCCAGCAGACTGAGCAGATGTTTGTCGTAGTAGTATTTCTTGTTTCTGAGTTCAAAGAGAAGCTTTCGCTGATATACTAGCCTCTCTCTCATACAGTTTACATTTAAAACACTAGCATTTATAGTAACATACGATAGTCAAAGTCAAAGTCAGCTTTATTGGCAAATATGCTACATACACAAGAAGAACTCATACAGCAGAGTTCTGGAGAAGCTGAAGGTTCCTAATGTTGGTTTTTGGGAGACCAGCAAGCAGGGGGTTACAGTAATCAATTTTATTCATGATGAAAGCATGCATTAGCATCTCCATATTAGCAAGAGAGAGTAATGGGCGGACAATAGCCAGATTTCTAAGATGATAAAAACCAGTTTTAACCACCTGTTTAATATGGGGGATAAAAGTTAGCTGAGAGTCGTAGATAACATCCAGGTTTCTGACTGTTTCTGAAAGACTTAATGAAAGTTCCTGTAGCTTCAGAAACTGTTTTTCTCTATTAGCTTCAGGACTGATAATTAAAATTTCATTTTTTTCCTGGTTGCCAAATTAATTGCCATCCACAATTTGACATCTAAAATACAGTTAAAAAGTGCTTCTATTGGTCTTGAGTCGTCAGAAGACATAGCTATGTACAGCTGGGTATCATCAGCATAGCTATGAAAGCTGATGTTGTGGCTTCTGATGACATTTTTTTTCCCAGAAAACTGGAGGGCTGTTAAAAAAGCTGGAATACTCATCTAATGACATCTGCTTCACTGCAAAGGAGTTGGACATTATAGATGCAGTACCCCCACCCTTTTTGCCCTCCCTGGTTGAAAACACAAAACTAAAATTGGGTGGAGAGGCCTCTGTGAGAACAGTAGATGAATCCGTGCTCAGCAATGTTTCAGTTAAAAAGAGACCATCAATATTATAATCTTGGATAAAATTGTTTATGATAAAAGTTATGTTAGACAAAAGATCGAATGTTTAAAAGTACCAATGTCCAGTGTTGTAATGTATGCAGCAGACCCGATCTTCTCCAACAAGTCATCAATCCTTGGCATAGACCAGGATTTGGCAACCTGTACCTCTCATAGAGCCATTTGGATCAGTTTCCCACTGAGATAAAAGCACAGGGAGCTGCAACACTAGGTGCTTGTATTGATTCAAAATGTTGTCAGGATATTTATTTAATTATTTATTTCAATTTTTTTTATTCTTTAGGAGCGTGATGTTTCCTTTGATCTTTTGTCCAATTTCCACAACGCTGAATAGACTTTTCCGTCTGTCAAACACCAGAGTTAAGATGAATGAGATGATGGAAACAAATTCCCTTTGATAGAGACTCCTTTTTAAATCCAGTAAACTCAATAAATTATATAAATTTTATGGATGACAACTATTTTTTATGAGGAAGCAGCTGTTAGTTTTTTGCGGGTCTGGAATCATAAGCGGTGAATCTAAGTCCCGCCCCCGCCTTTTATACCTGTTCGTTGTTTTCCCCTGAGTGCAACCCCCCCTCCAGCACGTTCTACACAGACAGCGCAACGTACAGTCTTCGTAGCAGCAAGGTGACAGGATAGTAGGGGCGCCCTAATGCAAATTTAATTAATCTTCTGCAGAAATGGGTGGTTTTAGTCTAGGGGAAAAAAGGCTTATTTATGGCCGCTCATGTTTTTTTTTTTTGGGGGGGGGGGCTTCCTGTGCCCCCTACGAGATCCCCACTAACTGTCTTTCCAGAAAAACTTTCTATCACATAACAGACTCTGGTCGGGGTTCACAGCTGCAGACACGCCCCCTCCGCGCGTTCACGCTGCTCTCTTCCTCCTGCCCGCTCGCACTACCTGGCGGTGTTAAAGGCACCGCGACAATTTGAGGACATGATGGTGATTTTACAAAAACACAAAGAGCTGCAACAGGGAGAAAAGAGCTGCATGAGGCCCTTCGGGATCAGAAGAAAACTGGTATTACAGGTCGTACATTCATTATTTCAGTTACTTCTGCCTTTAATGTAGAGAGAACTTTGTGGGTGATGTGAACTTTTGGTGTGAGCAACATGGAGTCCAAGATCCTCTGAGCAACATCTATCATCCTTTCCCAATTGCCGCCCATGTGCGAAGCAGGAGGGGGATTGAACTTCCAAACACGTCCGCATCTGTTGAGGTATTTGTTAACCTTCGGGTCCAGTGAGTTTTTGTCCATTCCAAGTTCTTTACTTGCACCAACGAAGTTGGTGCCACAGTGAGATATCAACTGTTTGGCTGGTCCTCTAATGGTGAAGAAACGCCTGAGTGCATGTATACAACTTGATGCATCTATAGATTCTATGAGCTCAATGTGTACTGCTCGAGAGCTCAAACAGCTGAACATAATTGCCCATCTTTTGTTCTCAGCATGACCTCCGCGTGACCTTCACGATCTCCTTCTTGCAGAAACCGTCCATGGACCAAACACATCCAGGCCAAGACAAGTGAATGGTTTTGATTCTGTAGCCACAGAAAAGGTGAAGGCGTCTGTAGATATTTCCCATAGAAGGTCCAAACAGCGCTGGATGCTCTCTGTTTCTCCAGTAAGGTCCAAGTCCTTGGGTGTTGCGGCATGGCAAAGTCTTCCTGGCAGAAAGCCTTTATAACAGTTTTACTGTTGGAGTTGGACTTGTGGAGGCAAATGTTTGACTCTACCAGAAAAGCATGTGTCCTTCTCAGCAAGTCTATTGCTTGGCCATCAGTTGGTACTGATACAAGGCCATCATCAACATAGAAATGTCTTTCAACAAACTGAACAGTATCGTTTTCATACTGTGATGCACCTTTTTGAATGGTTCTCCTCAGCCCGTAGGTAGCAACAACGGACGACAGACTGTTGCCAAACATATGGACTGTGCGAGGGGAGTCGAGCCTCTCTTAAAGATTTCTGGTTGAGGCGGCAGATTATGGACTAGGATTCCGGTCAGAGAATCACGGCACTTGGAGAGAGAGACTGAAGTTTCTTCTTTTATTGAACAATGTTGGAAGATGATGAACTACAGCAGCTTTTGCCTTCATCCGTGTGTGTAGGATGATGTATGTCTATGTGTTTGTATGTGTGTGTGTGTGGTCTGGAAACGAAACAAAGATATACAATGTGTTACCACAAGGTCTGTATGACAGTGAGCAAAGCTTACACATTTACTAAACAAACTGCTGTATGAGCACATAACATAAATTCATTGTAAATTTTTACTTACAAATCTCTTCTTGGACTTTTACCTTCCTACATTTGCAGCCTGATGAAGCTGAGGACTGTGGAATCATACGGACTGCGCTCAAATGACCATCTATCGCTCGCCGTTCCATTTGCTCGTACAGAACTGGGGAAAAAGGCTTTTGTCTTTTCTGCCCCCTCCACATGGAACACTCTACAGAAAAGATGGAAATTAAAAGAACTCATTCCTCTGAATATTTTTAAATCCAAGCTGAGATTTGAGGAGAAAGTCACTTTTAACTGTACCTGTTTTACATGAGTTCTAATTTTTATTTGTTTTTAATGTTGAGATTTTTATTGTAAATGTAATTTATTGTTTCCCCCCTAGCCAGGACTCATGGGTAAATAAAGGTTAAATAAATAAATTAACAAAGCCAATAATCCTCTTTAAACACTCGAATTTAGCTGAATTGTTCAATGAAGTAGAACTAAAGACAGATATTCAAATAACTCAAACTTCCGCTGCATGTTGCCATATAAATCTTATAATATGAAATAAAGCACAAAATTATTGATAAATGAGAAGCAGAAACAACTTACATTTCCTCAAGAACGCACACAAAGAGAGGGAAAAACACACAGTGAATCCTTACAGCTTCACACCTCTGGCAACTGCTTCTCTGCTGCTTGTGAGTGTTAAGGGGCATTTCCATGCAAGTTCAACAGATGTCGCTTTTCTTCTGTACGCCAGTAGATGGTGCTCTTCTGCCTTGACCAGTAGGGTTTTCTCACATGGACCTTTATCCGTATTCGATTATCTTTCTGTTAATGTCATTTTCGTTGTACCACAACAATCTGAGAAAGTTGCGTTGAGTCTCAGTAACTTCAAAACAGTAGAACATTTGCTGGATATCTGCCAACACAGCTACTTTTTCTTTGCGAAAGCGAAGCAAAACACCAATCAAAGTGTTGTTTAAATCTGGCCCAGTTAACATCGTTGAAGCAGATTCCTTAGTATTGAGAGCTTGAATCCAATACCCCTCTGATCTGGTTTTTGAGGATGATAAACTCCAAATGTAAGAAGAAAACCACCATTCTTCATTGTTCTTTACTTGTGTTAAAACTATAGCATGTCCATTCTGAATAGGTTTTTCCATAAATGTGAAGCATTGTTGCTGCATTTTGGGGTTTTGTTTGAATAATTTCTGTAGAGACAGGACTCTCTTAACAACCTGCTCTTCTTGATTCATTGATTTGATGTATTTATTGATTTATTTCAGGCATTGTAGTCAAAGCAATAAAGAATGTACACAGATTTATCAAACTCATTACAGAAATGATGAAATACATAGATTAAAAAAACAGAAAATAAAACCAAAAAAGAGACTTAAATGACATTTGCTTGATTAAAAACAGTGATCATCAGTCGTGTGAATGAAAGAATGGCCGAAGTTGAGGATATGGACCATGTAAACTTTCTGAAAACATGAAATATTACTGACAATGTCATGAAAAAGATTGTGGAAGATAAGGTAAGCAACATTACTGCTGTTAATATTTCACAATATGATCACTTCAGATACTCGTGTTGTCTTTTTTTCACGTGCTGTCTACTTACCATTTTTTATTGTATGTGTAGGTGTGTGTGGGGGCTGTTTGTTTTAGATCGACATTAATGTGAGAAACATCATGACTGACCAGGACCAAGTATATAGAAAGATATGGAGATTGCCTAGCCATTAAAGCGTTCTTTCAGCAAAGAAGCAGTGTGCTGGAAGAACCAGGATCAAAGTCATCTCTCATGCAGCGAGTAAGTACGGAGCCCGCCGGGTGCCAGTGGTTAAAAAGAAAAAAAATCTGATAAACTGTGCTCACGGATTAGTAAACCGTGCTCAGGGATTACTAATCCGTGCGCACGGAATAATCAATTGTGTTCATACTGTTCCACAATTGTGCGTGCACGCACATTACGTGTGCATGTGTATGAGCAGAGCAGATGGACTCTTAGCTTTGTGTTGGCATGCACGTGAAATGTCAAATGAATGTCCAACTCAAAGTCACCCCCTTCTTTGAAAGAGTCTCCGTTTGAGAAAAATTAATTCTTTCCGGTTTCCAGCAGATCCTCCATATTGACCTTCTTCTGGACACTCAAATGACGAGTTCCACCTCCATGCCTTGTTCAGACCTGATGATAATTGCTGTTAGAAAAACTGAGCCATCCCATTTCAATCTGCAGTGTCCTTGTTGCATGCTTGTTTCTAGCATGAGGGCCTACCATGTTGCAAGTGAAGGTTTTGTTTTGGCTTTATTGTCCCTGAATTTTGTCTCTTACTCGCTGCATGAGAGATGACTTTGATCCTGGTTCTTCCAGCGCGGCGCTTCTTTGCTGAAAGAACGCTTTAATGGCTAGCCAATGTCCATATCTTTCTATATACTTGGTCCTGGTCAGTCATGACGTTTATCACATTAAAGTCGATCTAAAACAACCCCCCCCCCCACACACACACACACATGCAACAAAAAATGGTAAGTAGACAGCACATGAAAGAAACATGGCATGAGTTTCTAAAGTGATCATATTGTGAAATATTAACAGCAGTAATTTTGCTTACCTTATCTTTCACAATCTTTTTGATAACATTGTCAGTAATATTTTGTGTTTTTTTAGAAAGTTTACAAGGTCCATATCCTCAACTTCAGCCATTCTTAAGACAACTGCAGCTACTTGGTGCACAAGGTGCAAGCAGCTCAACCTTCTATCTGATATCTCGTGTGCACCCGTTAGTTTTATTTTTTACTTCCATTTTTTTTCTTCAATGGCCCTTTAGGGGCTCCGTACAAAATGTGCCCATCTCCTGAAGCCGATTGTGGACACAATTATTATTTTATTTTATTTATCTTCATCACTCCAAGGCTGCTGCAATTTTATTGTATCATGCCATGTACAATGACAATAAAAGGATTCTGATTCAACGTCTGTGACGGTAGGGCATACAAGAGCCAGTGTTAAATATGCCAGAGATTCCTCCCAAGAGCACCACCTCCTTGAGAACTTCAGGGAGGCTGGCAACTGTGGGGGGATATTTATGCCGGCCCATTGCACACAAAACATTCTAAGTTGCAAATGAAAATATTAAATATTTGCTTTCAATTTTTTTTCGTACACATTTTTACTTAATTAAAAAAAAGTTTTTTGCTTTCAAAAAATGCCCCCCCCCCCCCCCGGCCAATCTTTCTTTTGCTTTCAAAAATGATGTCTGCGTTTGCTAATAAATGTTTTTACATGCCTTGTGTCTCATCTCGCCTTTTGTGAAAGCAAATATTTAATATATTAGTTGTGTGCACCGTGGTGGCATAAATGTCACTCCATAGAGTAGGAAGAGCGTCTGGCCGCTCACGGCCTCCTCCCTCCGGGGAACCACCCTCGCAGCAGCGGCTCCTTTAAGAGAGCTGCTCCGCCCGCTGACGCTCTGTCCTCGGCCCTGACGAACCAACAGGCTTCTGGGATCCGCGAGCTAACGGTTCTCCCCCCGCAGAGAAGGTGAACGCAACCGGTCTCTTTTTGGAAGTATTGTCCGGCCGCCTCGGAACGACGACGCTCGGCGGCGGTGGACGCCATTCGGGTCTGAAGCGGAGTCCGCCGCGATGGAGGGAGCCGCGTTCGCCGCCAGGCGGGCGCTAATTTGGGGGTCCTGAGAGCAGCAGGTGCACCGACGGTACACGGACGGAGAACCTCGGTGTTCATGAAACTTTGCTACGATTTACGTGCTGGGTAAGAACAATGATCTATATATACTTAACACGAAAGCGACCATTAAGCAACGAAACAAGCAGAAATAAAAAACAAAACCACAAAAAAAAATCGTGTTTAAAAAATAAAGCTGGCTTCCAATAGGCGGTTCGGGTGTTTGGTTTCCAGATAAATAAAATATAGCCGACATTTCTCTTCTAATGAATTAGTAAATGTTTAACCCGAGGCCTAACTTCAGTTTCCGACTCGCGGATGTCGTGAGTTTACGTCAGAAAAGGTCCGGAATCGAACTGTAATCTTCTAGACTTGGGCTGGACGGCTTTTCTTATTATTCAGGTGGAAACTCTCCTGAAAAGACTCCATTTGTTCTGTTCCCTTACAAAAACTGCTCCAAATGAAGCATTTATACATTTTTTCGAGCTTCCGGTGACGTTCACCGACTCTGTCACGAGGTTGTGGGTTTGAAGACTTCAAGGAGCTGAAACAGAAAGTCAGGCTCAACAGATGGAAACTCTGAGCACAGATAAGAAGTTTCCACGGAGACAAAGAACCGCATACATATGAAAACGAAATGCAAAGTCCAAAAGTGACCCCCCAGTACTTTATTTTATTTTGAAAGCTTTCTGCTGATCACATCAAGGGGAAGGAAACATTCATGTCAAAGCTCCAATAGGACAATAATTCTTTCAAACTACAAGTGTGACGTCGTTTCCTGCCATAACAGTTGCTGATTTGATCAGTTTTTGGTTCACTTTTTCGGCTAGCGCTTAACTCAAGGCACTGTGAGGGTGGGGGGCAGATGCACCCACTGCACACATCGATCATCTCCATGCCTGATTATATAAGTGCACGTTGAGCCAATAGTGGCAGAGAAGCGTCGATTGTGACAGGAAGGAGGGTGAAAGGTGTCTGTCACTGCACTCCAACCTGACGCTGCGTGGAGTCGACGACCACCACGGCGTGGGAGTTGTTTCAGTTTGGCGGTGTGGTCCTGATGCAGGAACCTGGTTTGTTTGGGTTTAGTTTGCTTCGTGGCTTTATTGAAGCTGATGCTTGCATGCATAAGAGATGGTGAGATAGCTTGAGCTCCTCACCATGCCTATGCGTCCATCAGCTTCATCAGGAGTTCAGGACAGTGAAGGGAACAAAAGTTGCTGCTCTCCACCTGTGGCTCGCCCCCTTGATGTGGTCATGCTAAGCCCTCTGCGTCTCTGAGGAGCTTATGAAACTAAGCAGAAGTTGAGAAGAACTCCACAGGCAGAGATGTGTGGTGCTCTACACAGCCTTGGCTCTGGAAGCAGGTAGTGAGGAGGAGGATGATGATGATGATGATGATGACGACAGGATAGCCTTAGATGGGTTTATGCACCAAATCAAAAGAAAACTCCAAGAGGAACCTGCATTCACAGCAGAAACTGTGGAAACATGGTGTTATGAGTGACCCTTAGTCTTGAGTGGACGCAGCACACGTGCGTTTTGGCATGTGTCCAAACAAGACTAGAGTGCACCATAGCAGTCCCTAAACCAGTGACTGGTCCGGGACTGTGATGCCACCCAAAGAAAAAGGCTTACTTCTAGCTCCAAACAAACTAAATTTAATTAAAACTAGATTTTATTCTCCGAGCTCTCTGCTTTCTTGGGCTTCTGTTGTTCGGAGTAAGGTCAGCCCGTCTGTCTCTCGCAGGCATGAAAACGGCAGCAAGCAAAGAGAAGCTTCTTCTGGGAGACTGAGGGGGGAAAATATGTACATGTGACGCGTCAAACGCTCCCTATCCCCACTCCTGTAACTCCTGGACGGTTCTAAGCGTTAAGTTTAGGCTGATGGAACAGCGGAGCAGAACTGGATCTGCTGGACTTGCAGCAGCAACAGCGAGTTTATGTAAAGTTTATTTGGAGACGGCGGTGTTGTTACTTACTGATGCTATCACGCTATGCTAACCAGCTGTTCCGTCTGTTTCCAGTTTGAGACCACAAAAAGTTGGACAATAGTTCACGTGGCGGATAAATAACCAATCTTTTATTTGGATAACACTAAAGATGTGTTCATACAATTTATAAATTACTTTTGTGCTCTTTCATTATCTTAACAAATTTATAGCATTAATGGTTAACTTGTATAGCGCTTTTCTACCTTCTTGGAAGGCCCAAAGCGCTTTACAGTCCCAGTCCCAGTCACACACACATTCACACACTGGTGGCGGCTCCGCTGCCGAACACTGGCGCCAACCTCCCACCAGAGGCAAGGTGGGGTTCAGTGTCTTCTCAAGGACACTTCGACACATGAGCGTGCAAGGCGGGAATCGAACCTGCAATATTACGATCAGAGGTCGACCGCCCTACCACTGCACCACAGCCGCCCCTAATAATTTTCATTCTCAAACTACAGATGATGGACACGCCTCTCCTTGGAGGTTCAGCTTTTTAGCTGTGGTAAAGACGAGAAACAACTCATTTATGACAGAAATAAAACTCTTGGTAGACTATGTGAAAAAGCAAAGACAGATTAGATATGAGTTACTTAAAACAGTATTTTTATGTGTTCATTATGTTGTGACGTCCTCTTTGCATTCAACATATCATTCTTTAGAATAACACCTATAGTTTTTCATTGTAAAACATGGTTATTTGTCCAGTAACAAATGTGCCTGGTCAGATTTTTATTTTCCATCCTCTGGTCTTGCTCTTGCTTTGGGACCCGCCAAACTAGCACTTCCTCAGTGAAGTCCAGAATGCCTCTTTGTTGTGACCTGACGGCAGAAATCTCTTCCAAAGAGCAAGGAAATCTCGCAAAACTTTCATCTCCTCAGTGAATGCCAGAATGCCCTTTTGTTGCATCTTGACAGCAGAAATTTCCTATGCAAGGAAATCAAGCGACTTCTTTAAGTCACAGCCTTCTTCGGCTGTCTGGGTTTTTTTGGGACCCGTTTGCGCCGTCCTCTGGTGAACGCCGCGCTGGGCTATTTAAATGTGAAGTTCTGTGCTTCAGAGCACCGAAATGCGTTTCTCCTTCGCACCACAAGTGCGACACGGATCACCCTCTTTTTTTTTTAAACTTTTAGATTGAAAATCGTGGGTAGTTCAGTTCAGAGAGAAAGTTCACCTAACTGCTTGTTTTTGTCCAGATAATGAAGATAAAGTTTGTTTTAAAGAAGCCAGTGCCGCCAATCAGGAATAGAGTATTCACCTGGACCATGGTATAGTGCAGTGTTTTTCAATTTTTTGGAGCCACGGCACACTTTAACCTTGTCAAAAATCCCACGGCACACCAGCATCCAAAAAAAAGGAGAAACTTATAGTCTGTATTGATCTACAGTCCGTCCATGATCTCACATGCATTTATGTGATACTTGTGGCAGAAAAAGCTGGAAGCTGCAAATGTTTTTTCTACAAGATGTAATAAAAGTTAGAAGATTTAAAAACTGTTTGTGTGTTCGTTGTGGTTTCAAGATGTCAAAGTCTCATTGTGCGCCGAGACGCTGTCACTTTAACCCGATGCATCATGGGAGATGTAGTGATGCCAGACAGACTCTGGTCTCTGAGCTTCATGTTTTGTTCTCTTGTTCCACGGTCTGACACCGGATTCTGTGGAAAGCTACACCGCTAAAGACGAGCTTTAGCTGGTATTTCTGTTGGAACTGAGAGACTTTATGAGCAGAATCAGAACAAGGAAGTGAAGACTTTAACCACTTCTGATTGGTCAGACTGATGACATGTGATTAAGACTCCAAGAATGATTGGTGGAGACAGTTAAAGGGGCGGGACTTTTCCGAAAACAGAGCTGAAGCTACAGCTAAATCGCGGTACCGTCATTCTTATCAAAATGTCTTTAATAGAATCAAATAAACACAGGAACAGGAACACAGAGCTGAGATCCTGGAGATGAAAAATGTTTTTAGATCAGTTAATGAGGGCAATTTCTCAGGGCACACCTGACCATCTCCCACGGCACACTAATGTGTCGCAGCACACCGGATGAAAAACACTGGTATAATGGAAGATACATGGTATACACCAAAGAATCCTTTACTGAAAATCAGGAACTCCTCAGACGATCTTTCAGTGTTTGCCCCATTATTTTAGGTAAATAAGAGGTCAAAGGTTAAACTCCCACAGCCTGGTTTCAGTGACTGATGCATTGAGTGTGACCCGGGTGACCTAAAGTAACCCTCAAGTTACTACGGATCATTAGCAGCCATCTACACGCGGTGGATCGGATTTAGTGTTACACATGCAGCGCTTGTAGAGCTAATCAGCCTTCACTAATGTTTTTAGGGATGCATACACTATATTACCAAAAGTATTATCTCTCCTGCCATGACTGGCATATGAACTGAAGTACCATTCATCACCCGTAGAGTTTAACATGTCTGTCCATGTTTTGCAGCTGTTATTTGCAGCTTTGTGGTGGACTTGGTGATGTGTGGATGGATGCAGCCTCTCGACCATGAAACCCATTCCATCAGGCTCTCTGTGTGATGGACATGGACTGATCTGAAGGTCACATGACGTCTGGAGCTCTGCAGCAACTGACTGCAGAAAGTTGTGACCTCTTTGACCTTCAGCATCCTCTGACCCCTCTCCATCAGTTTAGTGGTCGACCACTTGGTGGCTGAGCTGCTGTTGTTCCCAAACTCTGATAGAGCTGACAGCTGACTGAGGCAGATTTAGGAGGACATCTCCTCTGGATTGGTTGTCCAGGTGATGCTCCTGAGAGGGGAACATTCTTTTACCAATGTTTGTAGAATCAGTCTGCATGATTAGGACACTTGATTCTGATCATTTGCATGGGTGAGGGAACTATTTTGGTAATCTAGTGCATCATCCACCCGTGTTGCTGCGTGGTCACTTTGTGTTATGCTCATGGCTTCTTTTCCCATCTTCCTTGGGTGTGATGACTGCGTCAGCTGTCTTCTCCGGCGAGCGTGTGAGCTGCCGTTTAGGGCCCGGTTTTGAGACGTCTTTGCGTTCAAGTCCCAGGAAATGACTCATAAGGGTTGTTTGTGTAGATCCTTGCACTAACATTCAGCCATCAGACCTTGAGCCAAAGCCTCCTCCTCTCTCTTCCTCATGATTTAAGAGGCACCACACCATAGAAATCTTTAAAAATAAAAAATATGTAGTTTAAAGATAAAGAGGCACGCAACAGCTTTGAAACATCTACCATTTGTATATTTTACCATTAGTTTTTCCACGTTTGTCATTATATAGGTTTTATATTATGTACTTTATACTTGTGAGAGTGCAAATACTTTTGCTGTTGTGGTTGAGTTCTTAAGTGAGACTTAGCGGCCTTGATTAGTCACCGGTGCATGATAAGTGAAGCCTTGTGGTTCTTATGGGAACAGATGTCACTGTGACAGGTGTTTTTAACAAGTGAAAGAAACTGTTTATTAACCTGCCATTCACAATGCTCCTGCTTACCAACCCCCCAGGGAGGAAACCAAGGCTTAAGAGTTACTCAAAGTCAAGTGAAAATGCTCCAGTGGTGACAAAGCTGCACGTTCATGCAAAACAAATGAAGTACAGACATCAAACTTTGATTTATCTGTCATAATCCATCAATATATTTAAGGTGAGATATTTTGTCTCGGTCAAAGAAATCAAACTGAAAATGAGTTTTTAAGTTTTTTTAATTCTTTTAATTTATAACTGCATTAACAAATGTTCTGCAATCATATTTGCGCCTTTAAGCGTATTTGTATGCTAAAAGGACCTATATCATGCAATTCATAAGCCTTTTGTAGTAAATAATATTCATGTATATAATTTGCCTTTGGCACACTAAAGAATTCATTTCTTATTAAATATGAGTTATTTTTTTGAGCTCTTTTACAACCCAGAAGTAAAGCGACTCGATCTTTGAGGCATCAGCTTTCGCTTCATGTGGGTGCTGCCGTTTTATGACGTAACCTAGAGTCGTCTTGCCCTTGTGTCGAAGTGTCCTTGGGCAAGACACTGGACCCCACATTGCCTGTGGTGGTTAGAGGTTGGCGCCAGTGTTAGGAAGCAGCAGTGTGTAAAAGGGACTGTGACTGTATAGAGCTTTGGGCCTTTAAGAAATGTAGAAAAGCGGTACACAATATATGCCATTTACCATTTACAGAAAGAAATAAGATGGAATGTGGATGAAAATGTAGGTTGAAAATTCATAAATGTATTTTAAAACAGAACCTTTAAGAGTTTTTATTTTTAAAAAAATGTGGGTTTTTGTTCCATTCTAGAACCAATTGCAAAGACTTGATGTCCGTCAGGGAAAAACACAAACCTAGAGAAATGCTGCGTTCATTAGGGTGTTGGGTTGATTGGAAAAATAACTATTTGACTCAGAAGACACACTTGTACGTCAAAAAACAACAGATCTACAAACCCCATATGAATGCTGAAATAACTTTCTGCACCAAAAAAAACAAACTGTCAATGCATTTGTAACCTTTTTTTATTTAATTTTTTTTAAAGATTAATGTATTTGCACGTCAATCGCCACCTTAATGTGGTGGAGGAGTTTCAGAGCTCAAGTGATCCCAGGAGCTTAGATGTCTGGGCCCTAGTAGGGTCTCCCATGGCAGACAGGTCCTGGGTAATGAGCCAGACTAAGAGCGGTTGAGATACCCCTTATGAGAAGAAAAATCAAGGACCCAGTTAAGTCGCCTGGATTGTCGTCACCAGGGACCCACTCTGGAGCCAGACCTTGGGTTGGGGCTCGCAGGTGAGGCTGTCCCCATGCCGCCCAGTCAGGCTCAGCCCGAAGGAACAACGCGAGACCACTCTCACATCGGCGCACCACCCGTAGGAGACTTCAAAAGGGGCCGGTGAACTGTGGTTTAGGTGGCAGTCAAAGGCTGGTGCCTCAGTGGCCAAAACTCTTTTGATGTAACTTGGCTTTTGGGACATGGAATGTCACCTCTCTGGGAGTGAAGGAGCCTGAGCTTGTGCGAGAATAGGTACTGGCTAGATATAGTCATGCTCACCTCCACGTATAGCCTAGGCTATGAAACGCAGTCCTTTGAGAGAGGTTGACTACCATTCTGGAGTTGCTCATGGTGTGGGCTTATTGTGAGCCCCCACCTCAGCCGCCAAGTGTTGGAGTTCCCCCCCCAATGGACGAGAGGGTCATGTCCCTCCGCCTTAAGGTAGGAGACAGGTCTCCGACTGTGATGTTGGCTAGGGTTGGGCGATGTCCCTTAAATTGGCAGTTGACGATGCTTGCAGTAAACCATCGTAATATCGTACATCGTTATTTTTTATTATATAGTTATTATTCGTTATTTAACTTTATTACTTCATTTATTTTATTTCCCAACAAATGACTCATCCACGATGATCCAGTATAAACTGAGGGAAGTGAATTTAGCAAGCAAAATAACAAAACAAATAGAAAAGTAGTCTGCTCCTGCACTTGATTAGTCAAGTGGACCGGTAAACCAAGCGACGTGTCTCTGAGTAGAGCAGCCAGACTTTGTGTTTAAGGGGAAGGGAAGATGCTTTGTTACGGGTGCGCTATGTGTGGGAGACTTCAGACTGCAGTCCGTTCCGCAGCTCTACATGAACAAGCTACCGAACTCAGGAGAACTGGGTCTTCCGGTAAAAATGTGTGTCCTGGAAGAGCTCGGACCGCCAGCTCACTCAGCGGCTTTGGGATGGTGTCTGAACTAAACCTCATCGAGCAGGTAGAAACTTTCTTCTCCCTGGGCCCCCTCACAGACAAAGAGCTTCTGGCTACGTTTTCCACCATCCTGAAAGACTCTGCCAAGAGCTGGTGGACTGCTGAAAAGACCAAAGTAAGTAACTGGAAAGAGTTTAAAGAAGCCTTCCTAGCTCCTTTTTTACCCTCAGACTACTTGACAGAAGTAGAAGAACAATTGAGGGACAGAGTACAGACACCGGGCCAGTGTTTACGACTCTTTTTTTATGATTATTGAGCTCTCTGCTTGAAATGGAAACCGGACATGTCTGAAGGAGAACTAGTTTGGTGGAGCGAAACTGGGCCTCCAAAAAATATTATTGGGACAGAGTTAACAGTCAAGCCGCCAGCAGCAAAGCAGCACCTAGCACTAGCTGCCACCCCACCTACATTGCTAGTCATCCCTATTGAGACCAGGGGATTTCAGGGGAAGCTGTTCTGGACACAGGCTGCACCATCATGCTTGGGGGCGGCCGTGGTGCAGCGGTAGGGTGATTGTCCCATGATCCAAACCAAAGATGGCGCCGAGGATGGTTGCCCTGGTGCTAGTGTGCTCGGTGTTATGTTTGTTATTGTTTGTAAATCGTGTGTCAGCGTGCTCTTACACCCGTGAAGAGCTTCTAACCATCAGAACTTCAACTCCGTCAGATTTACTACCGGTTTTTTTGGCAGCTGCGGCAGATTTAGTCCACTTTTTAAGAGCAAAATTGAGACGCCGGAGGAGAGGGAAGCGCGCGGGAGTGCTCGTGCGTCTCCGGAGACGGGGCGCACGTTCGCCCTTACCTGGAATCTTCCTCTCCAACGTTCGCTCACTCAGCAAAAAAATGGATGAACTGGCACTGCTGATGCGTCGGAACAGGGACTTTTCTTCCTCTTGTGCCCTGTGCTTCACGGGGACGTGGCTCAATGAGCAGATCCCGGACTGCGCGCTTCATTTGGAAGGATTCCAGCTTCTCCGCGCGGACAGACATTGGGACTCCTCGGGAGGAAAGTCCAGAGGTGGAGGTGTCTGCTTTTACATCAACAACGCCTGGTGTTCGGATGTGACTATAATCTCCACGCACTGTTCTCCTTCGGTGGAATACATCTTCACTAACTGCAAACCATTCTACTCCCCACGCGAGTTTGCTTCATTCATTCTGGCCGCTGTTTACATCCCGCCGAGCGCGGACGTACACGAGGCCCAGCGCGCGCTCGCGGAGCAGATTCTCTGTGTGGAACGAACTTTTCCGGACTCTTTAATCATTATACTCTGGGATTTTAATAAAGGGAATCTGAGCAAGGAGCTCCCTAGATACAAACAGTTTGTCAAATGCCCAACAAGAGAGCAGAACACGCTGGATCACTGCTACACAACAGTAAGCGGGGCTTACAGAGCCGTGGCCCGCGCGGCTCTGGGCTTCTCGGACCACGGCCTGATTCACCTCATCCCCGCATACAGACAAAAGCTGAAGCTCTCCAAACCAACAGTGAGGACTTCCAAGATGTGGACCAGCGAGGCTGTGGAGGAGCTTCACACGTGTCTGGACACAACAGACTGGGATGTGTTTAGAGCTGCCACAGACAGTTTGGATGATTACACAGACACTGTGACGTCATACATCCAGTTTTGCGAACACAGCATCATCTCAACAAAAACCAGGGTCACTTATAACAATGATAAACCCTGGTTCACACCCAGACTGAGACAGCTGAGGAAGGAGAAAGAAGCAGCCTACAGAGCGGAAGACAAAGAGAGCTATAAGGCTGCTAAGTACCAGTTCTCTAAAGAGGTGGAACAGGCGAGAGCTCGGTACAATAAACGCCTGGAAAACCAATTCTCTGTCAACGACGTCACCTCTGTTTGGAGAGGGCTTAGGCAAATCACGAACTACAAGCCCAGAGCCCAACACGCTGCTGACGACCTACAACTGGCTGAGAGGCTTAACACCTTTTATGCCAGGTTTGAGGTCCCACAACCCTCCTCCTCCCCCCTCACTGAACAGGTTTCCTCAACAACTTTGGTGCCACTTTCCTCCCCCACCACTATCACTGAGGACAGTATGACCCCCCAGACCACCTCTCCCCCACCACTGTCCTCTCAGTGACAGTAGAGGAGGTGCATAAGCTTTTCCGGAAGCAAAACCCACGGAAGGCTCCGGGCCCGGACGGCATCTCCCCTGCCACCCTGAAACACTGCGCATGCGAACTGGCAGCGGTCTTCACAGACATTTTCAACACCTCCCTGGAGTCCTGCCACGTCCCGGCCTGCTTCAAACTGTCTACCGTCGTCCCTGTCCCCAAGAAGCCCCGCATAACTGGCCTCAATGACTACAGGCCTGTGGCACTTACGTCTGTAGTCATGAAATCATTCGAGCGTCTGGTCCTCCCCCACCTCAAATCCTTCACCTCCCCCCTCCTGGACCCTCTGCAGTTCGCCTACAGAGCCAATAGGACTCCAATAGGAGGAAGTGACTGACTGGATGTGGTATCACCACCCCTCATTCCCCAAGAAACTGCTTCAACTATCAACAATGATTCCTTGCCACAACATGCTGCCCCCCCAGTCTATCCCATTAAGACCATTATTACAGACAGGTCTTCCATGAGGGGAAGTGATGGGAGAAAAGCAAACATTAACTGGCTTCGTCCACTAAAGGAAGCACCAAAACCTGTGGAAGCAGCTTCCAGAATCAATCCTCCACCCCCCTCTTTTAACTTGGCACTTTTTAACGTTCGATCGCTGTCTAACAAAACATTTATCATAAATGATTTTATCCATGATTATAATATTGATGGACTCTTTTTAACTGAAACATGGCTGAGCACGGATGCATCTACTGTTCTCACAGAGGCCTCTCCACCCAATTTTAGCTTTGTTTTTTCAACCAGGAAGGACAAAAAGGGTGGGGGTACTGCATCTATAATGTCCAACTCCTTTGCAGTAAAGCAGATTACATTGGATGAATATTCCAGCTTTGAACATCACGCCTTTGTTTTTAACAGCCCTCCAGTTTTATGCGTCACAGTATACAGACCACCCAAACCAAGCTCTGTTTTTATTGAGGAGTTTTCTGCGATTTTAGCATCTGTCCACACTTCCTTTAACATGATTTTAATAACAGGTGATTTTAACCTGCATATAGACGGGAAGTCGGACTATTGCACCACTCAGTTCTTGGACTTGCTCTCCTCTCTTGATTTTAAACAACACGTCATGCAGCCGACTCACAACAGGGGGCACACTCTTGATCTCGTCATCAGTCATGGTTTACCTACCAGTGTGTTCACTGTTGTGGACCTGGCTGTATCTGACCATTACTGTGTGCTTTTTAACATCACTGGATTTATAAAACAGGAGACCTCTGTGAGAACGATGAAGAAACGCTACTTGACCCCTGAAGTGGTCGAAAAATTTATTACATCTGTTCGCTCCTACTCTCCGCCTGTCTTGCCGGCCCCCTGTGATCTACTTGTTGAAAGTTTTAACAGTAAATTAGAATCCAGTCTCGACTCAGTTGCTCCACTAACATCTAAAAAGATAAGAATCAAAGCCACACCCCCTTGGAGAACTGAGGAAATTAAACAATTGAAGAGACCTTGTAGATCTGCTGAAAGACTTTGGAGAAAACACAAACTTGAAATAAACTATCAACTATACCAGAACCAACTGAAACTATATAATCAAACAGTAAAACAGACCAGAAATTCCTACTTTACGAACATCATCTCTGTAAATAAAAATAACCCCAGAATCCTCTTCACCACAATTGAATCTTTGATCCACTCCAATGGGAACAAAAACACAATGCCAGCCTCCGCCTCATTGTGTGAGGACTTTGCAGACCACTTCCGGAGCAAGATGGATTCTGTCAGATCTGACATCATAAAAGGACAGAAAAGCCTTTTTATTGGAAATGATGGCTTGATCTTATCTGAGGAAGCACTGGACAGTTTTGACCTGGTTGAAGCTGCAACACTTGGTCGAGTTTTCTCCCAAGTTAATCCAACAACTTGTTTTTTGGACCCCATCCCTACATCACTTTTTAAATCATTTTACGGGTCTTTTGAGAGTGAGATTTTAAATATCATGAACTCCTCTCTACAGACGGGTATTTTTCCTGCTGCCTTTAAAACGGCAGTGGTGAAACCGTTACTCAAGAAAACTAATTCAGACCCTTCAGTTTTTAATAACTACAGACCTGTGTCCAAC
Organism: Oryzias sinensis; assembly: GCA_037389245.1. Taxonomy (NCBI): domain Eukaryota; kingdom Metazoa; phylum Chordata; class Actinopteri; order Beloniformes; family Adrianichthyidae; genus Oryzias; species Oryzias sinensis. Next base: position 736,421 of record CM074507.1, read on the forward strand.
TTTCCATTTTTAAGTAAGGTTTTAGAAAAACTTGTTTTTATTCAGCTGAATGAGTTTCTCTCTCAAAACAACATTTTTGAGATAAACCAGTCTGGTTTTAGGACGAACCACAGCACAGAGACAGCCTTGTTAAAAATCGTTAATGATCTCAGGTGTGCCTTGGATTCAGGTCAGATCTCAGTACTAGTTCTACTAGATCTAAGCACAGCTTTTGATAGTGTTGATCACCTGATCCTTGTAAACAGACTTAAAAGTCTTGGCTTTTCAGGGACTGTTCTCAACTGCTTCGAATCGTATTTTATGGAGAGATACTTTATGGAAAGCATGGACACACACTTTTCTGGGGTCCATGAAATTAAAGGTTCCATCCTTGGCCCCTCGCTTTTTAACATTTACATGCTTTCTCTGGGGAATGTCATCAGAAGCCACATCAGCTTTCATAGCTATGCTGATGATACCCAGCTGTACATAGCTATGTCTCCTGAGGACACAAGACTAATAGAAGCACCTTTTAACTGTATTTAAGATGTAAAATTATGGATGGCAAATAATTTTCTGCAGGTCAACCAGGACAAAACGGAAATTTTAGTTATCAGTCCTGAAGCCAAGAGAGAGAAACAGTTTCTGAAGCTACAGGAACTTTCATTAAGTCATTCAGACACAATCCGAAACCTGGGTGTTATTTTCAACTCTAAGCTAACTTTTATCCCACACATAAAACAGGTGATTAAAACTGGTTTTTATCATCTCAAAAATCTGGCTAGGCTCCGCCCACTACTCTCTCTTGCGAATATGGAGATGCTAATGCATGCTTTTATCACGAGTAAAGTTGATTACTGTAACGCCCTGCTTGCTGGTCTTCCAAAAACCAACATTAAGAACCTTCAGCTTCTCCAGAACTCTGCTGCACGAGTTCTTACAAAGACCAGGAGGGGGGCTCACATCACCCCAATTTTAAATCCCTGCATTGGCTCCCCATATGCTTCAGGATTGATTTTAAAATACTCTTACTCGTTTTTAAATGTCTTAACGGTTTTGCGCCTTCTTATTTATCAGATCTTTTAGTAAAGTATGAACCCTCGCGGACCCTGAGATCCTCTGGCTCTGGTCTGTTAACCATTCCAACTGTAAAAACTAAAACCTATAGAGAGGCTGCATTTCAGCACTATGGTCCCCGTTTATGGAACAGTCTGCCAGAGGACCTGAGAGCCGCAGAGAGCATTAATGCTTTTAAGAAAAGGCTCAAGACTCATCTTTTTAACCTGGCTTTTAGCTAATGCTTTACTGCTTTTATCTATTTATTCAGTTATTTATTTATATGTACTTTTTATTTTTATTTTATTTATTTATTCAGCCATTTTATCTTGTTTTATGAACTTGAACCTGATTTTTAACGCATTATTTTAATTAACGTTATTTTAATGTTTTATTGTTTTTATCAATATGTTTACTTGTTTATTGCAGTGTTTTTCAACCTTTTCTGAGCCACGGCACACTTTAACCTTAAAAAAAAATCCCGCGGCACACCAGGATCCAAAAATTAAAAAAAAACAAAACAAAAAAAAACGGAGAAGCTCATAGTCTGTATTGATCTACAGCCCCTCCACAATCTCACATGCATTTTTTAGATAATTGTTGCAGAAAAAGCTTGAAACTGCAGCTGTTTTTTTCTAAAAGATGCAATAAAAGTTAAGTTAGAAGATGTAAAAACAGTTTGATGTGTGTTCGTTGATTTCAAGACGTTTAACAACAGATCTCCTTGAGCGCTGTCACTCTCACGACCCAATGCATCGTGGGAGATGTAGTGCATTAAACGGCCGGCGGAGATCGCGTCTCTGAGCTTCCTTGTTTTGTTCACTTGTTCCACTGTCTGACATCGGATTCTGTGGAAAGCTGCACCACTAAAGACGAGCTTTAGCTGGTATTTTTGTTAGAACTGAGCGACTTTACGAGCTAAATCGGGACAAGGAAGTGAAGACTTTTACCACTTCTGATTGGTCAGACTGATGACATGTGATTAAGCCCCCCAAGAATGATTGGTGGAGACAGTTATAGGGACGGGACTTTTCCAAAATACAGCCGGAGTTGCAGCTGAATCGCGGTACGTCATTCTTATCAAAATGTCTTTAATAAAAAAATAAACGAAAAGAAAAAGTATTTTACGATCTTTTATATTCCTAACTCCTCAGTGTTTTATCAGGGCCTGTTTGGATGAACAGAGAGCTGAAATCCTGGAGATGAGAAATGTTTAATTTTTCAGTTTAATGAGGGCAATTTCCCACGGCACACTTGACCATCTCCCACGGCACACTAGTGTGCCGCGGCACACTGGTTGAAAAACACTGGTTTATTGTCATTTTGATTCAATTTTATTTCCGGTGCTTCCTCTGTTGGATCTTCTCCCTCTGGGTCGACTGCTGTTCAGCCACTGCAGCTCAAGATGGGGACCTGCATCACCGCTTAGCTGTGGTGGAGCGGTCCCCGCCTGTGATGCTGCATTTGGCTGTCTATGCGGTTGTTTACGGAGGGGGAGGTTCCAATTATTAGCGTTTCCAGCATCCTGTCTTTATGCTCAGCGTACTTCTCATTGTCCATTGCCATCAGTTAGGGGGTGGGAAGTGTGAAAGGAGTGGGGGGCTAGGTACGGGGAGGGGGGCCCTATTTATTTATTTATTTATTTATTTATTTTTAAATGTCAATACTTGTTTTTATACTTTGTTGTTTTTTAATGTAAAGCACTTTGTGTTATATTTTTATATGAAAAGTGCTTTATAAATAAAGTTTGATTTGATTTGATTTGATTTGATATGGACAGGCTCATACGTCTGAAGGAAAGGTGAAGTTGGCTTATACTTGGCATAGAGCAGTATGGACTATCGACACCCACATCATAGCTGATAAACACCTGACTTTCCCACTGACTCTGGGCCTGGACTTCCTAAGGAAAACAAAGGTCCAGTTCAACCTGGGGAACAACGCCTATGAAGTCCGTGTCAGAGACAAGTCATGCTCCTTTTCATTTCTGAATAGGACGCCAGGACACTTATCATGGACTCCAGCTCACAACCCTTTGAATCTATGTGGTGATGGATCCTTCTCTACTGCCCTTTGTAACACAACACCATGCATCTGTAAAGAAACCAGAAAGCCAGTTCAAAGACCATCCCCTTCAAATGCAAAAACTGTTTCCGGAATGGCCATCAGTGTGCACAGAGAAACTGCGAAGAACTGACATCACCCAACATCACATTGTAACAAATGACGAGGTACAGGTTAGAAAAAGAGCTTACAGAGTCTCCCCCCTGAAGTGGCAAATCATTGAGGAGCACATAAATCAGATGTTACACGAAGGAATAATAGAACCTTATCAGTCAGCTTGGACCTAACCAGTACTATTAGTTAAAAAACCAGATGGAACTCACCGTTTCTGCAATGCCAAAACCCCATTAGACGCTTATCCCATGCCCATCATACGTGATATTTGAGAGTCACTACACGGTGCCAGATGGTTCAGTTCCCTTGACCTGCAATCTGGTTATTGGCAAGTATCCATGGACTCCAGAAGCAAAATTCAGCCGCACGCGTGCTGACGAGGACCAGGGGGCGGGGACACATTATATCCATTTTAAAATCGCTGCATTGGCTTCCTGTGCGCTTCAGGATTGATTATAAAGTTCTTTTATATATGTATAAATGTTTTTATGGTCTCGGGCCTTTATATTGATCCGAGATGATTTTAAAGTATGAGCCCTCGTGGACCCTAAGGTCCTCTGGTGCTGGCCTTTTGGTGATCCCAAAAGTCAGAACAAAAACATACGGCGAGGCCACATTCAGTTTTTATGGACCTTGCCCGTGGAACAGCCTCCCAGAGAGCCTCAGGACTGCAGAGACTGTTCACGTTTTTAAAAGGCTCAAAACCTACCTTTTTAATCTTGCTTTTAATTGAAGTTATTTATTGGATTTTTTTTATAGAAATTTATTGAATATTTTTATTTTTATCAATTTGATATAATGTGTATATAGGTATTTTTTTAAATAAATCTATTTGTTCATTTTAATGTATTTGGTCACTTTTACCATTTTATTTGTCTACGAAGGCTTATTTATGTACCGTATTTTCTGGACTATAAGCCGCCCGCTACTTTTGTCACAAATTTTCGGCCCTGCGGCTTATTCAATGGTGCGGCTAATATATGCTTTTATTTAACGACCGCCGAGAGCGCTTCGGCAGTCTCAGAGGGGAGACTGCCTGCATAATTCTATGTCCAGCAACAAGCGCGATTGCTTTGACACACACTCAAGCAACCAAACAGCATGGACCTCACTTCAGTTGTTAGACACTTCAGTCATGGTGCAATAAAAGAAACACCCATGCTCAGCTGCATCCCACAATCCTTTGGTGCCATTAGACCCAACGTGCACGTGACCGCCACTACAATATGACGCAGCTTTCAAGTAAAAAGCAATCGTTAAAGGCAATGTGAAAAAATCCACCATCACCAACGAGTTTGGAAAAGCCAGTCTGCTGTGTGCTGGAAGTTTCCTTCACTGTTGTGGAAGGAAACTCCTGGCTCGGCGCAGCGAGCCGCGTAGAGCACGCATAGGTGCGTGTCGCGCGCGCTTATAAGTCACTGCTGCTCTCTTTTACTGGTATGTTTTTTTTAACCAGCCCTGTCATTTCCACATTGCTGCCGTGTTACAGGCGGAAGGAGGGGAGAGCTGCTTTCGCATTCCGTTGCAGCTCCATGCTCCTTAAACATGCACGCGGTTTCAGCACATATGCATCCTCAATCTACAACACAGTGTGGCGAACCGGGAGTTAGCCCCGCCTTAAACCCCTAAAACTCATGGGAAGTGGGGAATCTGAGTGTGAATTTCCACACCATAACTGAGGGAGCTGTGAGCTGAAGTGAGGTCCATGCTTTTTGGCAGATGTGGGTGTGTTCAAATAAATAGGCTAAACTACTATTTACTCCTCCCGATCTGAGACTACTGTGGTCTCAGTGACGTGCCACTTAATTTGCTACAACATGCGTGTGTATGCAAATGCAGCTTGTGTATGTTAAAGTGGTTAATCCTCTTTAAACTGGATAGGTGTGGCTTGTAATCAGGTGCGTCCAATAGCCAGGCAATTACGGTACCCTTTTTTTTTTCTTTTTTGATGTATTTGATCTTTTTTTGTAAATACTTTTACATTTTAGCTGTAATACCAGTTTTTTTCCTCTGAGGGACCCTTCCCAGTGAGCGGGGTTGTTGCGATGGGATCTCTCAGGTTCGGCTCTTTGTCTGGATCTGGGGGGTCTTTGTGCCGTTTTTTAATTACATGATGTTTTTTCTGTCCTTTCTTCTTAAATTTCATCATGTAAAGCACTTTGAGTACTTTATGTTGGAAAAGTGCTATACAAATAAACTTTTGATTTGATTTGATTTTAAACAGACATAAGTCAAGGCAGCATGCGCCTTTAGGAAGGGAACACTGTTTACAAGTGGGCGGAGCTACTAACGACAGGCTGCTGTTTTAAAAACTACATTTTTATGTAGGGCCCTTGGTGGGGGGGGGGGGTACTTGGACATCACTGCCAGCAAGCAGCAGATGTCCTTTTAGCACCCTACCCGCCAATTTTAACTGCACCCCCTTTGTACACACACTCTTCCCCCCTCAAAATATACATTCCAACATAAACTCACACACAAGCACACACACACCCTCACTAACACACACAGTCATTTCGCAAGGAAGGTGGGACCTTGGACCATCTGTCCCCTACCCCATCCCTGGTGGGGTAGGGGACAGATGGGAGGGGCCCTTGGCAACGGCGGCCGTGTCCCCTGGGTGCCGGTTTCCTGGGCCCGGCGGTGCTCTCCCCACGCAGGGAGAGGGATCCCTGAGCTTTCTTGCAAGGCCAGAAGCCGGGGATCATATCAAACCTGAGCCGGGGGTGTCTGTGTCCCTGTGGGGTGGGTTCTGGTCCTTGCTGCCAGGTGCTGGGACTCGCCAATTTCCATCTGTGGCTGAGCCTGGTCGGGCCATGTCTTCAACAACCCTTGTGGGCCCCCTTCTCCCTGGGGTGCCCCCCTCCTGAGCGGGGCCAGCTGGCCCCTGTCTTGCACCTTTCTGGACCAACCGTAGGCCTGGTGGATGGCTGCCTGGAGCGCGCAGCGGGTCTCCCTTGGGGGTCCTGGCTCGTACCTGGGGTCGGGGCAGGGGGATGCCCAGACCCCATGGGTGGTGATGGGGTGATCGTCTGGGGCTGTGGGGACCCCTCTCGGGTGGGGCCCGGCGTTGGGCCCTCCTGGTGCTGGGCCCTCCTGGTGCTGAGGGGGGGGCGATTCTCATGGTTGGGCTGGGGCAGCACTCTCTTTCCCCCCATGCCTCCCTGCTCTCTGGCTCTGGGGGCCTCGTGGCAGTCCTGCTGGCCCTGGCCTGGGTGGCGTACGTGGTCATCCGGGGGGCGGTTGTTCTCTGCCCGCTGCCGCGTGGCGTTGGGGGCTTCTAGCTGCCGCGGCTACTTCGGCGGGGGTCTTGGTGTGGGGGTGGCTGGTCACTCCCCCTCCTTCTTTTCACATTCCATCATCCATTTTAGAAGAACATAAACACTTAACTGAGCACAGGTGTTAGCTCACCTTTGCACTAATAGTTTGCATGATTGAATGAAATATCTCACACTAGTTGGTTTGAAGGCATAAGTATGCATGTGTGAACAATATCTATATTGTGTACATGTTGACATGTGGACATTTTTAATAATAATAATGGATTGGAGTTATCTGCGCTTTTCAAGTCACTCAAAGCGCTTAAATTGCGTCCATTATTCAGTCACTCCTCATTCATACTTGGTGATGGTAGCTGCTGTTGTAGCCACAGCTGCCCTGGGGCAGACTGACAGAGGCGTGGCTGCCAGTTCGCGCCTACGACCCCTCTGACCATCACCTGGATCATTCATACGCATTCACACACCAGTGGAGCCACACTGGAGGCAAGGAGGGGGAAGTGTCTTGCCCAAAGACACGACAGTTGGCTGGAGTGGGGATCGAACCGCCGACCCTTCGATCATTGGACGACCCGCTCAACCGCCTGAGCCACTGCCGCCCAAATTTGCAGTTAACAGGTGTGTTTATAACATTTGAGTCTGTGTGTGGACAGGCCCCGCCCCTTTGAGATTTGTATTCCATCTGAACCTTACCATAATGATAAACATCCAGTAGCTTGTTGCTTTATCCTGCTTCATGGTTTTAACCCAATCACCAGACTTGAATCCAATTGAAAATCTTTGGAAAGAACTGAAGATCCGGGTTCACAGAAGAGACCCCCGGAACCTTGAAGATTTGAAGGCAGTTTGTGTGGATGAATGGGCCAAAATCACACCTGAGCTAAGTATTCCACTGGTTTCTCCATACAGGAGGCGTCTTGAGGCTGGAATCACCAACAAAGGTTTTTGCACTAAGTATTAAATACATTTCAGTAAGCGTGTTCAATACTTATTCCCTGTGCCATTTCACTATATTACACATAACTTCATTTATGGACATAAATGTTTGGATTTCTTTCTATGTGTGCATTACTTGGGTTGATCCCGACATCTGGTGAAAATTTCGTGTCAATAGCTCGATTAGAAATATGTTTTTTGAGAGAAATGTTGACGTGTTCAATACTTTTTTCCCCCGCTGTACCTTAAATGATACTCAGTAGCTGCATATTGTGAGAGTTGACTTCCTGTGTGAACCTGCAATCTTTAAGGTTGAGAATAAAATGTTTTGGAACAATTCAGAATCAGAAAAACTTTATTGATCCCACACGTGGGAAATTTGCTCTGGTACCTCAAATAAAAAATTTGTTTCAGAATCATACTTTTACTTTTTTTTTTTTTTTTTTTAAATAGGCATAAACTTGATCCCAAACTAGGAAAGGTGTCACCTTCTTACAGCAATATGTTGCTTTGTTCTTCAATCCATCTATAATCCCTAAGGAAATATTGAGAAACCTTATAAGTTATCAAGAATGTACTTCTTGAAAAAAATATTTGATTATTTCTAGTGACAATTCACGGGCAATTATTCCCAGGTTTACATGACCGATCCTGACACTGTGGTAAAAAAAATCGACTTTGTTTAATCCATAAAAGTCATGAAAAAAGACTCGGTGTTATTCGGCAGCCAATGAGCTTCTGGATATCGGGGATGTCCCGCCTCCGCTCCCCTTGACTGACATGTCGCTGTTTTTACGTGTCGACAGGTATTAGAATCAAAACCGCAAAAAATAAAAGCGCAACTCAAAAAATAAAAGCGCAACTCAAAAAATAAAAGTGCAACTCAAAAAGACGATTTCAAAATAAAACTGCAACTCAAAAACAGGATTTCAGAAAGGCGAGAAAACAAATCGCCAGCTGAGAAATAGGATTGTGCTTTGGGTTATAGCTTTTGGTTGCAAATTATAGGTTTTGGTTCTCAATTTATGCATTTTGATTCTCAGATTTGAGGTTTTGATGCACGGTTTTACTGTTTTGCTGCGCAATTCTTTAGACACTATATTGACACCATAGATATACAGCACATATTATTTTATACTGCACATGTGTTTGAGATTGGATCAACAGCAATAATAAGCAAAATAATGAAGGCTCACCACAGCAGACTCAATGTATTAAACAGAAGAAGCATTTTTAACTTTTATGTTCATTTTCACAGTGTCTCATGTTTTAGAACTTGTGAGCGTTTGTCCAAAATTAAAAAAATATTAGTCATAAAAAATGCTATTTTCACTTCATATTTCAACAATTATTGATTATAATAAAACAATAGTTCAGAAACAAATCTTAAAAAGTTTAACATCTTCTGGCTGGACGGAGTCGGAGCTCAGACGTTTTTTTTCTGCTGCAGACGTTTTAAACACATTGGTTTCTACACTGACATGAATAAATACAAAACTCTAGGTTTTACTCTGAGATGGTTCAGAATGGTTGAAAATGGCAGAACCCTGTACGAACAGAACTGACACAAAGTCCAAAGTCCATGTCTGCCTCAGAGTACCGTCAACATGAGACAGAGACACTTGATTGGTTAGAATCTGGATCAATCAGCAGCTGTTTGATGGCAGCTTGGTCACGTCAAACTGAAACTTAATTTAGCAAAATCAAAGATAGAAAAAAAGTGAGATGACACACAATGCGTGCAAATTTCTTTTTAGCGATGCCAATGGCAGTCATGTCACGATAAGTCGCGCTCAATGTGGTCAGCAAAATCAAAGATGGGACAAAAGCAAGATTTCACAGAAAGCATGCAAAAACGTGTTTTGCAAACGCAAAAAAAAATTTTTTGAAAGCAAAAAAAAGTTTTTTAAGCAAAAAAATATCAAAGCAGAATAATAAATTGTTAAAAAGCAAATATTTAATATTTTCACCTGCAACTTAGAGAGTTTTGTGTGCAACATGGTGGCAGAAATATCACTCCATACTTATTAAGCCAAGTTGGTGTAAAGTACAGTATTTTTAGCTTTGGTTCTTCTTCCAAATATAAAATCTAAGTGAATTAAAACCTAACCTTTGCAGTGTCTTTGTTTTGTTAGTTTGTTGTTGGGTACATTCTCCAGCTTTCATCTGCCATGTCTCGTTCCACAGGGTTGCCGTCCACCATGCCAAGGTAAAGCCCAGGTGTGCGGTGTTGACTATGCTAAAGCGCCTGGACAAGATCCGCTTCCGAGGCCCCAGAACGAGAGAGGACTTCCCCGATCTGGGAGATTCACCGCCTGCCTCTGACAACGAATGTAGTGATGACATGCAGCCGAAGGCCCGGACGTCTCTGAGGGACACGGAGGACATCCTAAGAGACCCTGTGAGGACCCCCTTCTCTGCTTTGTCCTAATATTGCCCCCCTTTCATCTCCATCTGGGTTAAAGATGGGGTTGCATTTAAACCATTGATTGTATTTGAGAACTGGACCAAGTGACTGTCATGTTTTCCATTAAAATGGCTTCCTTTAGCTCCAGTGAAAGCAGAATACTTTCTTTATGCTGGGGGGAAATTGCATTTACAGCTGAGCTCCTATTACCTAAATTCCACATGGTCAGATATAAAATAAAGAGAAAAGCTTCTTGTGCATCCGTCCCTCCACTGTACTGCACTGTAGTATAGACATCTGATTGGCCAGTTCATACGTTGAATAACTGGAACTTCAGAAAAAAATATTTAAAAACTTAAGATTAGGAAGAAAATGTTAAAAGAAAAGTTAGCGGATCAATAGTAGTTATTGTGACAATTATAACGACTGAGTTATAGTTGTTAATTTGGCTTCTTGTAGTGAGCTGGTACTTCCTGCTTGTAACGCCTCAGACACTCAGTCCAGGTCTCTTATACAGTCTGTGATGAAGGAGGCAGGAATTCAGCCCAGGAGGATTGGGAAGACACTTAAGTGGGGAAAATTCTGGCAACAAAACACCAGCACTGCGCTGACAGGAAGATGTCGTTTTCCAGCAGATCTGAAGATCATTTTCCAGCGTTTCGTACAACATCTGTTGAATTCTGGTGGCTAACCCTTCAGCACATTTCACCACCATGGGTCAATATTTACCTTTGCTCATTTCCTCGCGTGTGTCTGAGTGTGAGCTGCTGTTTGCCTCTGACACGCTGGGAAGGCCTCGCCCACATCGCAGCACAGATGAGTCACGCTCCAAAGCCCCAAAATAGACCCAGCTAGCTCTTATCTCTGCTGGGACGCACACACTGAAACGCACACATGCACGGCGCGCCTTGTCTCACAAAGGATGCCACCACTCGGCGGAAAGCTCATTCTCCCTGCATGGAGTCTTTGGTAGCTGCCTGCAGGCGTGTCTCTGCACTCCAGGACCGGATCATGTGACCCAGGTCTAAAGCTCACCTCTGTTACATCATTGGCTGAAAAGGAAAAAAAAGGACACGATGCCTGCTTGGGTATTTCTGACAAAGCCCCCGTCCTTGGGAAACAGACCGATGGCATTCATTCAGCAGATGCACCTGCTCAGATAAAGCTTTGGCATTTACTCTGCAGACTGAAATGTTAGTGTCAAGTGAGGAGATCCGTCTGCAACTCTTTACCTTCTTCTCTGGACAAATGTAGTCTCATAAATCAAAAGGATGCATTCATTTTTTCCAGATTTCTTCATTTACTTCCTGTCTCAGATTGAATTTACTAGTGGAAGGAATAAAAATCAGCTGGTTTTGTTCATAGAAGTGGGTTGTCAGTGTTTTTGGATCAAAACTGCAACCAGGCATATTGTTATTTATTGTTTATTAAGTAGAGATGTCCCAATCAGGTTTTTTTTTAGTTTTTGCCTGATACTGATTTGTAAAACATTAAAGTCCAACTCCGATCATCTTTTGATCTATTCTAGGTGTTCCCAGTGGTCGTTTAATTACAATTATCCTGTTTTCTACTATTGAGCCTACAACAAAGCATTTCTACTATTGACCGACTAATGTGAATACCCAACATTTTAGCTGAGTTTGTAGTTTTTTAAGCTACAAATTTTGTATTTCTGGAAATTATTACTGCAAAATACAAGAAAATATACAAAGAAACACTCATTTATCTTAAAAAACATCATTTTTTTTCAAATCCAATTTTGTTCCATTTATTCATTTATTCATTCATCTTCTGACCGTTTTTCCCTTTCGGGGTCACGGGGTTGCCGGAGCCTATCCCGGCCACTTGGGCGTAGGCAAGGGATGCCCTGGACTGGTCGCCAGTCTGTCGCAGGGTAGAATATCTTCAACCACATTCATTCATTCATTTCCTCGCATCCACATTCATTCTCACACTCCACCTATGGACAATTTAGAGTTGCCAATTAACCTATGAAGCATGTTTTTGGACAGTGGGAGGAAGCCGGAGATCCCGGAGAAAACCCACACATGCACAGGGAGAACATGCAAACTCCACACAGAAAGGTCCCCCATTGATGTAGTTTATCATGTCCCCCAGCCGGGACTTGAACCGGGGGCCTTCTTGCTGTGAGGCAAGAGCGCTAACCACTGCGCCACCGTGCATACCTTGTTCCATACAAATCAGTTTTATTTTGCCTTAAAAAGAACTTTCCAAAGTATCAAATATCGTAATGAATGAATATTCACTCCTGATATTATAAATGATAAACTTCACTATTATAGAAACTCTTGAAAATGTCTTGAATCCGTTTTCTGCGGTCTCTGATGGGTGAGGCGCCGTCCAGATCTGCTGATTCTGTCCAGATCGATTCATTTCAGCGATGTGCAGAGCAGATGGACAGTTCATGTGTCGACGGCCTGTGAGGCTCTGCGCTGCTCTCCTCCCTCCGATCACTTCCTTCAAACATCCAGAGTGTGCCGGCCACTAAAGAGTTAATTCTTTTCCATAGCAGTGGACACATTTTTAGGCTCCCTCCATCCTCAGTCAGTACAGAGGAAGACAGAGGAGTGTCAATAGTTAACCAGCTGCTAATCGACTGCAGGGATTGACCTACTTCTGTGCAGCGGGAGGCTGAGGCTGGTCAGACATCATGCAGGTGTGTTTCTGTGGACACCGGGTGCCTGACGGAGCCAAATATCTGCTTTTCCTCCTCCTGCCGTCCTCTTCCATGTGACTTCTTTCTGATCCTCCTCTGTTCTGTGGGGCTCCATCCATCTCCCAGTCCTGCAGTTTTTGTAGGTCACTGTCAGTTTTTCTTTTGTAGCAGAGGACACCAGTCCCAGGCGCTGCAGTGTTTCAGTGCACGGCAGCTTGGCGGAGCTGCCTCTGCTGCAGCGCCACTCCAGCTCTTAAAGGAGCCGCCTTTGCCAGAGCGGAGCCCATACTGCTCGCCGGTGGCTCCCTTCCTGCCTCCTTGCCCGTCACCCGTTCACCCTCAAAGCTGTCGAGGCTTTTAGGATTATCGTTTGTGGCGTTTGAGTCATCCGTGTTGCTGCAGTCAGAACGGGGATATTCCTGCCAGTTCCTCTCTCCTGCTGGGCTTTAATGTGGAGATGAGTGTGCGTCATGTTTCTGCACCGCTCTGCTTATGCTTATACAGGCACCCCCTTGTGGTTACTTGTGTGTGTGTGTGTAGTTTTGTTTTAACCTTTGTGTTTGCATGCACAGGCTGGTTCAGGGTCTCCTCTGATGGCTGCTGCCATCCAGGATTTCCAGAGGTCTGAGTCGGAGCGCCTCAGTGAAGTCAAAGGTCACTTGGAAATTGCCTTATTGGAGAAACATTTTCTACGTGAGTAACCCCCCCCCCCACGCACACACACACACACACTTAGACAGATGTATGTAGATGGCATGCAGAGTCTGGTTGTATTTGACAACATTTCTGCACACAGCCATTTATTTATCATACATGCATATTATTTTGAAGTTCATGGATTCCATTTGTCCATACGAGGTTGTGTAGAGGGTCCTAATTATGAATTACATACGGAAAAAGTTGCTCTAATGACATTCCAAGTGTGAGATATTTATTGTAGGGCAATGTGGTCGTGTGACGGGAAAAAGATTTTTGTTATTGGCTCCGCCTGCACTATTAAAAACTCATTCAAACAGTTATTCATACTCGCGATCAGTTTTTCAGTCTAGCAAAAACTCATGGTTCATCATTTCACAATTGGACGTCAGGTATGGAGCTCTAGCCAATCACAGACTTGGTCCCTCCCGTTTGGTGCTCAGTCCACCATGATTTACAGTTTTGCTCAGATCAGCCACTTTGGAAAGAAATTAAAGGTTTGGGAGTTTTTTTTACATGTATATTGCAGTTTTAAGCTAAGGAAAAAGTTGGTACTATAATTATTAGGGGTGTGACGATACACGTAGTTGAACTGAACTGTTTTGGTACATCAGTTTCGGTTCGGTTAACTTCTGTACCGTTTCTGTACGTTTTTTCTTTTTTCCCCGCGTATGCATTGTAACGATCCAGCTGTTTTATCACTCGTAGCGAGGAAACGAGAGCCGAGCTGCTAATTAACTAGCTGTGTTGACTGTCCTTGCCCCCCCAGTCTGAGAGAGGGAGTAGACAGAGAAATAGATGACTTCATCACCTTTCCGGCATTAAACCCATTTATTAAGAACACACACGAACAGCGTAACATGAACCTCACTTCTCTTCATAGCTCTCTCAGTGATGGTTAAGGATTCAACACACTAGATTTCCCACGTCCCATGAGTCTTAGTGGCTATAGGCGGGGCTAAGGTCGCCTCTGTATTAACTTAGTGCAGAGGCAGAAGTAATGTTAGCCATGAGTTTCCTCCAAGAGGGTGTTAGGTGAAGGACAGTTGGCATGTCAACAAATGGCTAATGCAGACGGCAGGCCAGAGATGAGGACCCCCCCATCTCCTTAGGCTCTCCTGTGTGTGTGGGGGGGACACTTTGGCTTTGTTGTCAGCATGAAGGGAGAAGACAGTTGGATAAGTGGAATGCTGTGTGTTTACATTGTTACACAAAGATAGTGTATGCCACAGTCACACAAATAATCTGTTAACCAACTTAAAACAGCATCACTGACTGGAACAATCGGGTAAACAAGAAAAGAAATGTGTAGGTTCAAATGTTTCTTTCAGCTCAGTGTTTTTGGTTCCTGGCAGCTAATACTTTTTATATTTTATTAAGCAGATCACCTACAGAGGTCAATTTTATTTATTATGGAAAACCAATAAATGCATTTTGTAAGTTATTTTTTTCTGTAGTTTTTGTACCGAAAAAATACCGAAAATGGATGGATAAAAACTTTATTACTCTCCCCAGGGAGAAATTCAGGTGTCCGGCAGCAAAACACACACAATAAATACCAATAAAATAATAGTTCATAAAATAGCTGTTCATATCAGGCAGATTTGTTAAACAGCAGGACAGAACCGAGCCCTATGAAATTCTGAATTGAACAGAATTGACATTTTAGCGTATTGTTACACCCCTAATAATTATCTATGCATGCAACTGGAAAACTTAAAAAAAAAATCCCCAGGGACCCCCTCCTTAAAGGTGCTTTCACAGTTCACACAAACTAGCTTTATAATTCAGCAAGTTCCAATGTTGAGTCTACGGTAGATGATCGGGGAAGGGCGCAAAAGAGTTTGGCGGTGAGAATTCACCGGTGCGGCGCGGGGCCACAGCAGTTTACAATAAGCGATAAGCTGCTGTGGCCCCGAATTCTCACTTCATCTCTTTGGACGAAGTTCATAATTTTGGCAAAAGTCTGCAGTGGAAACCAATCAGAACTCTGCAATTAATTATGAGGGCAAAATCGAGGTACTGAGGGGTACTGAGCGGCTGCATCCAGGTGACTTTCCTGGAGCAGGTGGTGAAAACGAAACTCACTGGACTGAGAGCAGCGCTGATTAAACTCAGACACAGTGCCGAGCTCACAGACACCTTTGCTAATTTCCAAAAATAGAAAATCCAACCACACAACGTGATTCACTGGTATCAAAAGGATGCTTAAATTGAATTGAGAAGCAACAACCTCACATGTTTTAATCCTCTTGGCCACAGTTGTATTCATATCCCCCAGCATTAGGGATGGGTACCGTGCCCCGGTATTGAACCAGCCCCGGGGCCGCATTCTTCAAGACCGCAGTATCGTTAAGATCTGACCTGAACGGTTCTGCTATCGGTACTGGAGAAGTTACTTTTTCTTTTTTTTTGTGTCCCGCAAGCGTTATCTGCCATATTTAACTCACCAAGTCAGTCAACTTTCCTTTAATTAATGGTTATATTAATTTCGGTATTCTCGTTGAAGCGGAGAACTCTGTCTATTAGTGTGCAAGGGGGGCGGGGCTGTTGTTCAGACAGCACGCGCCGCACGCGCACACACACAAGACAATGCAGCGCACACACAGTCAGTGGTGATCTCGTAGGGGACACGTGAGCGCCCTAGACTAAGAACTAACGTTTCTGCGTAAAATTAATGAAGTTTGCATCAAGGAGCCCCGACCATCCTGTCACCTTGCGGCTTAGATTCACCGCTTATGATTCCAGACCCGCGACAAATTATCAGCTGCTTCCTAATACTTAATAATAATTAATGACTAATGATAGTTGTCATCCGTAAAATTAATATAATTTATTGGGTCTACTGGATTTAAACAAAAATAAATAAATAGAAAGGAGTCTGCATCAAAGTGAATTTGTTTCCATCATCTAACTCAATCCTAACTCTGGTGTTTGACGGACAGAAAAGTCTATTCAAGGTTGTGGAAAATGGACAAAAGATCAAAGGAAACATCACGCTCATAAATAATACAAATAATTAGATTAGATAATTAAAATGAATATCCTGTCTGGAACATTCTCATGTATAAAGTAAATTTTTTTGTTAAAAAACAGTGTTGTTGCATAATGAGGAAATAAAACGCTTTATGTTCTTAATTTGTTGTTTATTTATTTATCGTCCTCAAAAAGTATCGATAAGAGTACCGTTAAAATACCGGATCGATAAGCAGTATCGATAAGAGTAGAAGTACCGTTAAAACCTTAACGATACCCATCACTACCCAGCATGCTTACATGGTTCAGTACCAAAGACCCCGATATTCCAACTTTCAATGAGCGGACAGTGAAGGTCTGAGGGAACTGTATCGCCGCAGACTTGTATTCCAATTTGAAAACTCCTTTGATCATGTTGTTTATCTGTATCGGTCATTAAATTAATACGCATAAAAAAACTACCTAGAAATAAAACTTACTTCTTGTTGACCATTAAGTAATAAATTAACAATTACATGGCAATCGTTGGTGAGTTTGTCTTGCCTCTCTCCATGGTACTGGAGTAGACCGTGGATCACAGCTCCACGTTTAACCTCGATACTCTGGTTCTGGGAACAGATTTCTATATAATGAAAGTACTCATGAGTAAGTAATGCCTTACTAGCTACCATAAATGTCAGGTTTTAAGACACTTCAGAGCGTATTCATTTTGGTTTGTGTATAAGGCCCAAAGGCGTAACAACAGACGATCATGAGACACAGGATATTTGTTGGAATGTGAGCCGGAAATGTCCTCTTAAAGGGAGTATAATGCAAAATTCATTTTGAGGGCTTCTATCCTGTTCTGTTGTCATTCCCTCGTCAAAAATGTGCTGAAATGGTTTTGGTATTTTAATAGATAATTTCAGAATAATTTTGAATTCCTCCTAAAAAGATTTCCTTCTTGCCGAGAATCAAGATTGGCTTTCTGCGTCATGCCACATTAAAGCATGAGAAATCTCGTAAATATGCATGTCCCAAATGCGTCCAATTCCTCTTCAAAGAGTCAAGGAAATCCTTTCTGATGTTTACAACAACATTTCTATCTAAAAATGTAAAAACATGACAATGTTAATGTTGAAGATGACCAACGTAAACCAAATTAAACTGAAATCAAATATCTCAATGCCGCTACATTGGTAAAAAAGAAAATGTCAGAGGATCTGCACATCTAATGAACGACCTTTTTTTTTCTTTTTTCTTTTTTTAACTTGTCCTGTCCAACAGCTGGGCAGGCAGATGAGAGCTGAGGGCCTCTTGTGTTGGACATATTTTACTTTAACAAGAGGGGTTATTAATCTTCAGACAAACCAAAGGTATGTCTGAATAAACCCCTTTTGTAATTGAGGCCAAACTTTATTATTTCAACCATGTTTGAAAATTTTGGGTGTTGGACCGGACGGAAAAGGATAGGAGGTAAGAAGAGAGAGGGATGTTAGAGAGGGGGGGTGATAGTGAGAGGGGGGGTAAGACCATAAAGCAGCATAGAGCAGACAGGTTTACTGGTTGTTTATCATTACGGTAAGGTTCAAATGTAGTACAAAAAGGGTGGGGCCTGTCCACACACACACTGAAATGTTATAAACACACCTGTTGGCTGCAAAAATGTCCACCTGTCGACATGTACACAAAACAGATAGTGTTCACACGCATACTTATGCCTTAAAACCAACTAGTGTGAAATATTTCATTCATTCAGTCATGCAAACTGTTAGTGCAAAGGTGAGCTAACACCTGTGCTCATGTGAGTGTTTATGTTCTTCTAAAATGGATGATGGAACGTGAAAAGAAGGAGGGAGAGTGCCCAGCCACCCCCACCCCCACACCCAGACCCCCGCCGCAGCAACATTGGCAGCCGGAATCCGGAATCTAATGAACGACCTTGAGAGAATTTCAGGCAGGCAGCTCAGCAGTGCGTTTACTTGTTTACTCTTCCCAATTAACTCATTTGATCCGTGTCCTACTTAAGAACCAGGTGTGCGGTCCAATCCCTCTCCATCCATTTTTGCAAGCGCTGCGTTTGTCGCCCCACCCTCCTCCCCCTTTAACTGGGCCCAATACTCCGTCGTAGTGTGTGCAGCATGATGGAATTGAAAGGGGGGAAAAAACCCCTCCTGTAATTAAATAAGGAAATGGGACTTTATGTAATCACTTACTCAAAAGTAACAATATTTACTACAAACTTCATCTTGACTAAGTGGTCTCGGGTTTTATTGTGAACACAAGTTAGTAGCACTTAAATCCTGTTATTTTCTGTTTTAAGTAGTAGTCATGTGGAAAGATGCCATTTAATTGTGTAAAATAAAAAGTAATAGATTAACAAAAATAATTTTACTAAACCCTCCTTTCTACATTTTTGCAAGATCGGCTTTAGCCTGCTTCCAACGATCTCTCCTATGAACGATCTCTAGCTATGAAGAGTGCACACAAGTGTGTTGGGGGTGTGTGTTGTTTCTTCTGCAGCGGACCGCTCTCTAGCTGCACGCGAGGCTTCACCTGCGCTCTCTGGTACAGACATCTTCTCAGAATATTATATATTGCCCAGTAACTAAGTAACTAACAGTAATGTTGCGCTGCACAAAATAGTTCCCAAACAAAACATGTAGTGATATTCATCGCACTAACCGTGCACGTTCATGTTTGGTGTTACGGAGTTAAGGACAACAGTTATAAAAGGTTTTCCCCCAGTATAACACTGATTGATTCTTTATTAGACCACTCTGGAGTAGAGCTGTGATGGCGTGGGATTTTTGATCACCGCTGTGATGAAGCAGCAAGAGCTGTGGTGTAGGGACTCTTGCGCCCCCCCAACACAAAATCCTCTGGTGGGCGGCTGTGTTGCGCACTCAAGAATGCACGCAGCTTGTAATGGAAATGAATACAATAGAAATTATTTATTAGAACGCAGTAAAATTCTCGTATTTCCTCACAAGACGGAAAATTTCTGTTGTACAATGATGATGTGTGTGTGTGCTGCTAAAACCGTGCGCATGTGTGCAAGAGGAGAGCGCGTGCAGCATAGAGGGAGAGAAGGAGAACAGTAATAAAAGGTTTCTCCCAGAAGCCCTAAAAGTCTGAACAAAGGACTAGCAGAAAAAGTAAATTATCAGCAAAGATGAATGTGTTTATTATAGTTCCAATCATCTTAAAACTCTTTTTTTTTTCAATACTGAATAATATCTTTCAGGCCCCTGACAACCTTCCCCCTAATATGTACTCCACTAAGACCTGCGATTCCTTTCTCCCATACTTTGACATAAATATTCAAAAAATTCATGATTACCTTCACTCCTCTGATCTGCTCTTCATCCCTTCTGACTTTTTCTCTGTGTCCCATATATTTTCTGATTTTCATTTGCCTAATCTTAGTGAAATTTCTTCTCTTATCAAAGAATCCAAACCCTCTACTTGCCAGCTTGATCCTCTTCCAACATTTCTAGTCAAATCCTGTCTCCCACAACTGCTCCCCCTTATTTCAGCCATTATGTATTCTTCACTAACCTCTGATATTGGCCCTTCACTTCTAAAAACTGCAGCTGTGAACCAATTCTAGAAAAAACCTGGTTCAGATCCTACAATTCCTCGCAGTAGAAGTAGAAGTTATTGTTGGCGAGGTGGAAAGGAGGAGAAAAATGTTGTTTGGAGGGCACAGTGTGGGCATTACTAATGCCAAAAAAGTACGTGAGCGGCAAACGGTGGCAGACGCCGTAAATGCTGTAAATGCTACAGGGGGGGGGGGGGGGGGACTGGAGCGCCAGATGCATGCAGCGGGTGACACTCGTGGTTCCTCCGAATGCTCCTCTGTAACGCCGGGCCCAAAAGCCCGCAGAGGTCCAAAAGGACAGCTCGAGGAAGTCAGAACCGGCTCATCAGCCACTCGTCCTCGTTTGTCAGAATGTCTTCTTGCTCTCTAAAGATGCGTTCACTCCGAATTCTTCCATTTGCCACATCTTCTAAGAGCGCATGATCAGCCATTGTGCGTCATTCCGCATTGTGATGGAGCATTTTATTTCCATCCATTTAATTACATCTGACAAGCTACAGATGTCGGTAATAATCCACGTGGAAATGGGAAATTGTTCCGCGCAAATGTAATTTCTTGTTGCTTTCTGAATGGTTGAGACATACGCCATACATTGTTTTATCAAAAATAAAACAAACTAAAGGCATATGCATGAATACCATAATTCCATAGCTTATGAAGAAATGTTTTAATATGAAAACAACTTTCCCCAGTGGACAATTAATACATCTGTCCGTCTGTCCGCACGCCCGCACCTATATCTGCTCCTCCAGACGGACACACTGAGGAGAATATCAGTTTTGTACATTATTTTTTTCTGTTAACTATATTATTTATGAGGATGAATTGCACAACATGCCAATATTGCAGAACATATTTCACTTTTCTATTTCCAAATATGTGTTCATTTGAATTTCTGTTGTAATTTTCGTTTTTTGTTTGTTTCACTGCTGATCGATCAAACGGGTGTTGGTGTAGCTGTTAATTGTCAGACTTGCTTTGTGAAGTCTTCATGTTATTTCTGAGAGGCAGGATTGTCATTTTCACTTTCACGTGTTTCTTCCATCTGCCGACGGTGTCGCCGTTTCTCATTTCACCCGTTTTTGTGCGTACGCCTGGGTCAGAGCGTGGAGGACCGCACATTTCCCCGTCAAGTTTGCTTTTTATAAATTTCAACTATTGCGTAGAGAGTGGCGTACGCCTTCTTTTGTGCGTACGCAACCTTTAGAAATGAGGCCCCTGGACGTCCACGGAAGATAACAGTGGTGGATGATGGCAGAATCATTTCCATGGTGACGAGGAACCCAACAGCCAACCAAGTGAACAACACTCTCCAGGAGGTAGGCGTATCAATATCCAAGTCAACCATAAAAAGAAGACTGCATGAAAGTAGATACAGAGGGTACGCTGCAAGATGCAAGCCACTCAGAAGCCTCAAATAGGAAGGATAGATTGGACTTTGGGTTTACCTCAAAAAACTCTAATACTCTCCAATAAATGTAGCTGCTCGCATCATTTCCAGAACTCCACCGTTTCATCACCCACCTCCTTCAACAGCTCCAACGGCTCCCAATCAAATTCAGAATACAACTTAAACTTCTTCTTTTGACTTTCAAAGCTCTCCATAACCTGGCTCCACCTAATTTATTCGATCTTCTCCATAACTACACTCTCTCCAGTCTTCTTCATCCTTCTTCATTCTCTGTACTCCCCGTCGGACTGGTCACCCTGGGAAGCAGAGCCTTCAGCCACTCGGCCCCTCAACTACGGAACTCTCTCCCCCTGGACCCCCGTATCATTGACTCACTGCCTATCTTTAAATTCAGACTCAAACTCTCCTCTTTAAATCTGCCTTTCTTCTATGATTGTCCATCCATCCGTTGGCTGATTTAGTTGTGTTGATTTGGCTGATTATATTGTATTGATATGGCTGATTTTATTGTGTTGATTTGGTTTATTTATTGTATTTTCTGTCATGTACAGTGTCCTTGAGTGGCAATAAAGGGGCTTTAGATAAAATCCATTATTGCTATTATTATTATTAAAAGTACCACACACAAAACTGTCTATCCTAAACCGGACCTTTGAAAGAAGCTTGACTTTCTGCTGAGGCAGGAAAGAAGTTGACAAAAGAAAGTGAATGACCTTTTTTGTTCCCCTTTAACTTATCAAACAACTGCCAGACGAGGAGCACTGGTTGTTCCGTTGCAACGGTCCGGTAGCACCAAGTGGATTACAAGAGCGCACACAAACGCAGAGCCTACACGAATCTATTTGAGGGAGTGAAATGCCACGCAAAGGAAAAGTGAAGGGAACACCTCAGGCCATTTCCTGCTCACAATAACCCTGACTGCCATAAAAGCCTCGCATTTGTTGTCACCATGTGATCAAGATGTTCTTTCCCTTTTGTAACCTTCCTTTTTTTTATTACTTCGCTTGCCCTTCACACCCCATCCTCTTGCTAGCGGTCCACAAAAGACGGGGTCTGAGTGTTTTACAGTCCAGCTGAGTGCCTGTTTCACTTTCTACCATTTGTTTTTCCTTATACTCTTTAATTGACCCTTCCCCTTGTTGGCCTTTAGACACTATGATCTCTGCATACACTTCTTACGTCTAACAAAGCACACAGAAACCACTGAGGCAGACAAAACTAGTCAACAGTTTACAATGAGGTTACTCAATCCACATAGATGGGATTTTTGATAAAAGGAGCAGACTTTCGTAATAGTCATTTCACTTCTCCTCTTTATTTGCATCCTTTTCCATTGATCTCCCATTCTTATGTGGGGCTCATCAATCTCTCACCCGTCGTGTTTAATCGTACCGTGGTGATGTCTGACCATCATTTAGAACCTAAGTCCATCTTTTTCAGCTGGGGGTGTCACAATCAAGTTACTTTTTTTAGGCCCGATGCTGATAGTTACTTTTGTAACACATTTAAAAAGAACATGTAATGAACAGATCCAGTTGTTTCCCCTATTTTTATTACATTAACCATCTTTTATCATTTAACACTGAAGCAGAGCACTTCTGTTAAATAGCTTTAACAAAAAATAGTGCGACTATCAACTATTCCCATCATGGGATACAAAAATTAGAGTTTTATCTATTTGTCTAAGAATAATTGACTGTAAACAAGTAAAGGTAGGTGATAATTAGTCATGTGGAGAAGCTTTAATATCTTCAGAACTTATAAATATTTTTTGATCAGATGTGATTCATGTCTCCAATAAAAAATCTTAAATATTGATGACTTTCTTTTAAAATTTTTGTAGCATAAATATGAGTATAAATGACTAGCTAATATTAATGGAACCATTAATTTTTGGCTGTTTTTCTTAGAGAAACTTGGAATTAATTTTTTTAAACCTCAAGATCTAGCACCAACATGCATGGTGTCACAAGAACAGGCAGATGTCTGGATCCAAATGCAGCATTAGCTCAGCTAAAAGTCCACAAAGCTAAATCAGGGTCAGGGAGGCAGGAGTCAATAACAAGCATGAGATCGTCAGAGGAAAGATGGGATCGTCAAAATCCAGGCGAGGGTCGGAGCAGGAGGCAGAGAAAAAGAGTCAGGGTCAGGACACAGAATAACAGGTCCAGATACAACACTCTGTAATGAAGGCAGAGTGGCACAAACAATACTATGCATTGAGGTCAGCTCACTGCAGTGTTTATGTACGCTGTGGTTGATTGAGTGAATGAGAGTCAGGTGTGCGCCATTCAGGAAGTGTGCGCTGGGTGTTGCTGGGAGTTGTAGTATGGCTAGAACCCTGGGGACGGCTCCCGCCGGTTACCAGAGGGGGAGACAGAGTTCTTACTTCAAACAGAGCCCCCCTCCTGCGAGCGGCTCTGGAAGCAAGGGGCCCTCCGGCGCCGAGGTCGATCATGTGGTCCGGGTGCAGTTCTGTCCGAGTGGCATTGGTGTAAGTCATTGATCAGGAAGGGGTCAAGGATGTTGTAGGCAGTGACCCAGGAGTGTTCCTCCAGGCCGTACCCCGCCCAATCCACTAGATATTGAAGCTGACCCCTTTAGCGCCGGGAGTATAGGATCTAACTAATGAGATAGGCCGCCTCGCCATCCACCATCAAGGCAGGCACGTTAACGTCAGAGGGCTAAGACCGCGACCCCTCATCCGGAGGTCCACTGGCGGGTTTCAGCAAAGAGATGTGGTATTCAGGAGGCAACTGGAGGTGGTAGAACACAGGGGTGATCTGTTTGATAATCTGGAATGGACCCACATAGCTGGGACTGAGCTTTTTGCAGGGAAGCCATAGCTGGAGGTCTCTGGTGGAGATCCAGACCGACTGACCGGGGACCAGATTGGGACCTCCCGTCTGCACCGGACAGCCTGCTCTTGGGTCTGGCAGAAAGTTTGCTGAACCGGGATGTTTGACCAGGGGGGTTGTGTTATGGGCAGTGGATGCAGGAGGCCCGCCGGAAGTTTTGTCTAGGCAGCTTAGCCATTTGGGAGGATGCACATTGGGTCACGTACTGGTCTATCAGCCTGCAGCGTGGGCCACCAGAAAAGATTTGCAGTTAGGGATTGTGAGATGGCCATACCTGTCCATACTTGTCTGACCACAAGGTTATTTCATTGGAAGTAGCATTAGCTCACCAACATCAAAACACAAAATGGGAAATATATTTCAGGAACCTGAAAAACATTGACCATGCAGCCATACAAGAGGATAAACAAAAACTCTCTCTGCCATTACCACTCACCTCAGTTAATGAATAGCCAGGTCAAATTTCTATTCCCACAAGATCAATAGTAACACTGGAAATTCAGAACAGCTGTTTTCCAACATACACTCTCTGCTTAAGCCCCCCACACTTAACCATAGTGATGCTAGTATCAGCAGCTGTGATAGATTCATGGATTTTTTCACCAAAAAAATATCTTCCATAAGATCCAACTTCCTGCCCACTACTACAATTCCCACCTCATCTGCAAACCTGACTGTACCAACTGCTCCAAAGGCCCCCTTCTGAATTCACACTGAATTCACACACAGAAAGAAGTCGAAGCCATCTTAAGGGTTATGAAATCCGCAACCTGCTCACCTGACCCCCTCCCAACAGCCCTGATCAAAGACAACATTTCAAGTATCAGTCCAATAATCAAAACTATAATTAACCGATCATTACAAGCTGGTCATGTTCCCCTTGCACTCAAAACTGCCATTATAAGACCACGCTTAAAAAAAAAACCTGCACTGGATCCCGATAATTTGGCAAACTACAGACCCATTTCCAACCTACCGTTCCTGTACAAGGTTCTTGAAAAAGTTGTCGGTGCCCAGCTCCACCATCATCTCTCAATGCACAGCTTATATGAAAAATTTCAGTCTGGTTTCCGGTCAGCTCACAGTACAGAGACAGCACTGGTCCGAGTCATGAATGACCTACTCATAGCTGCGGACCAAGGCTCCCCATCTCTACTCCTCCTTCTGGACCTATCAGCTGCATTTGATACCGTGGATCACGGCATTCTCCTTAACCGTCTTCATACTGCTGTTGGACTCTCTGGGAATATATTCAACTGGTTTAAATCATAACTCACAAACTGGACAGAATATGTAGCTCTGGGGTCTGCTAAATCTCACACACACAAAGTCACCTGCGGAGTTCCTCAAGGCTCTGTTCTTGGACCTTCGCTCTTTACCATCTACATATCCCCACTTGGACAAATCATCCGTAAACACAAATTTTAATTCCACTGTTACGCCGATGACACACAGCTATATGTAAAAATGGATTCCACTCCCACCCTAACTTCTTCTGCCCTCCAAGCATGTCTCGAGGAGATAGAGGTGTGGATGCCTGAAAACTCTCTCCATTAATCGGTACCCCTCACCAGATCAAAACATCCTCCATCAAAAGCATTCTGGTTTCTGGTCACAACATTCCGCTCTCTTCAACTGTGTTAAATTTTGGTGTCAAAATCGACTCTAATCTAACATTTGATCATCATATATGTCACCTCTTCAAAGTGTATTTTTTCCATCTCAAAAATATTGCAAAGCTCCGCCCCTCACTCACCCAGTCTGATGCAGAAAACCGAACCATGCATTTATCTCCTCCAGACTTGACTATTGCAATGCTCTCCTTGTTGGGATTCCTGGCAGGAGCCTGAAAAAGCCCCAGCACATCCAAAATTGCGCTGCTAGGGTCCTGACAAGGAGACGCACATTTGACCACATCACTCCTGTTCTTCAGTCACTTCACCGGTTACCCATTCATTCCAGAATTCAATACAAACTCTGTCTCCTCACCTACTAATGCATCCATGGAACTGCCCCTGTCTACCTCAGTGAGCTCCTTTCCCCGCAAGCCAATTCACGACTCCTCCGCTCAAACTTTACACACTGTCTTAATCAACCAAGGACCAGGCTAACCACAATGGGAGACAGAGCGTTTCAGGCTGCTGCCCCTCGACTCTGGAACAATCTTCCGGAATCCCTCAGAGCCCCACAAAGCCTTGGCATATTTGAAAAAGGCTTAAAAACTTTCCTTTTTAATAATGCTTTTTAGTACTTTTGTTGTTGTTTTTGTCTTACTTTTGTTCATATTTTTAAACCATTGTTATTCCTGCCTTAATTGTAGTGCTTTGAGATTTTACCCAAAATGTAAAGCGCATTCTAAATAAAATGTATTATTATTATTATTATACCTGGGTGTCTGGCTGCAGGCAAGTCGTGTAAAAAGTGGAGAACCCGTCTAATAAGACTTAATTTTTTTCACACAAAAAAAGACTGAACCTCCTAAATGCATTGTCTGTTTAACAAGTTGTTACAAGGTTGAGTGTTGATGTGAATATGCTAATGCGACTAACATGTAGCAGTGTCAGACTTTTTTTTTGAGTTACTTTATCGATGGTTTTAGCGGCGTCGGTTGTTTTGTTTGAACAAGGTGGGGCGTTGCAGGTGTCGTGAATCTAGGAAAACATGGCTAACATGTAGCGTGTTGCAAACAAGTGTAGTTACTATGTAGTGGACTTTATGGGGTTAATGTGTTTAGACTTTCAACAATTTTCCCACTAGTTTTAGAATTGATAGGAGTTATAACATTTGTATAAAAGTTTCAAAAACTTATATTCAAAAATAGTGAAAATGGTCTCAAAGCGGAATTATTTTATGCTTTTTGCAAACCTTTCAAATCTTTTTTCACATTGATGGTGCATAGAGTGTGGGCGTGTTTTCTTTCCTTTCTCACTGCACCCCTTTTTTGTTGCCTAGAATAAACCAAAGGCCCACGCGCATCAAATGCAAGTGTACCTTCTCCTTCCTGCCTTCTCTGCAGAAATGCATTTCCATTGAAGATGCTGCATGTGTGTGTGCAGGGAGCCACTCAATTCTTGGGGTTGGATCCTACTAATTTTAGGACAATAAACCGGGCTCATATGTAGCCATTTTTGCAAGCAGGAGATCTCACATGGAAATCTGACAGACCTTTGCAGGTGTGGCACTTTTTGTCTTTTCTTTTACTTCCTCTTGCTTAAGTTCAACAGATGAAAGAACATATGCTTAGATTAAAGGGCCTGCATTTTAATTACATTTAAGAAGGTTTGTTTGATAGTCTGTGTTGAATTTTAGACTTTCACCTTGGTGTTATCTTGTGTACATTTTTAGTTTATTTTAGTTTCTGTTGTTGTGATTAGTGATTGTTATGATTAGACTAGATCAGAAATATATTATTTCTTTGTTGTCTTTGGTAATGAACATTACAGTGCTTGAAAAGATGTTTGTTTTTTATGTAGCCCTTTAACACCTGATCTTTAACGCCAGTGTTGATGCTCTTTGACTTACCTAACTCTTCAACTGGTTATGCATTAATGTATTAATTCCAGTTGATTCTTAGAGAAAAACTGCTCTGCGCCGATTTGCTGTTTTCACACAAGTAACATAAATCCAACAGATTCTGTTGCAGAATCTTCTGGTTTGCGTTAATTGGGTACTACAGTAAACCCTTGTTTTTCGCGGGGGTTACGTTCCAAAAAAGAACCCGTGATAGGCAAAATCCGTGAAATAGAAACCCTAATTTCTTTTACAATTATTATACAATTAAATACTCTATTATTCATTGAAAAGAAATAGCAAACCATTTTACAGGCTCAAGCATTCGTTTCACCAATAAAAGTACCTTAGAAGCGTTTTTTTAACAAATAACTTGTGTAATGTACTGTCAAATAATAATTTGAATCATTCATGTGAACAGAAGACTTCAAATTGCGGAGATTAGCCCCACCCACCGCGACCAGAGTAATTCGATTAAACGGGAGAAAATTTAAAATGATTATGAAAAAAGATACAAAGTACAGTGGGACAAATAGTGACTCAGGTGTATTTCACTGGTCTTCAGAATGAGCCGCTGCATCCTGACTCCACTCTGCAGTGTTTTCTTCTTCTGAAGCCCGCGGTGCAGCTGTGTTTGTTCGGGAGAAGAACACAGTGATTGGCAGTTGTTGTCGCTCTTTTTCTATGGGTTTTAGAGAAACTCGAAATTGCAGGATAATTTGCACGTACGTGTTGTAAATTTGACAAGCTGTTTTACGTGCGTGTACATATTAAACTGCAACGTTATTGACGCACAGGTAGAGAAGAAGCAGAGTGCATTTTTAGCCAATCAGAATGCAGAACACAATGCATGATGCAAATCCGTGAAGTAGCGAAACCGTGAAAAGTAAACTGCGTTATATCACTGTACTCTAAATTGTTTATGCAATTGATGTAAATCAGCAGATTATGACACTGAAAAAGCAGCTTTTAATCAATATCAGCGCAACACAACCTGGTTTACGTTAATAAATGTACAAACCAGCTAATTCAATGTCCGAATATGTTGGAATTACGTTGATTGGATAAACACCTTACAGTAATATATAATAACTGTAAACCAGCTGATACTGCGTCAGACTCCGACCAACTGATGTTAATTGCGTAAACAGTTAAAGTATTTCAATAGTTTGAAGAGCGTGTGGTATTTTCCTGACCCTAACCCTGGCGATACATCCAGCTGTGGCTATGGCGATGCATGCTGCTCAATCCAAACATTTGCTTTCAGCATTAAGGGCGAGTATTTATATTCAGCGGTTGACACCCCTGTGTTGGTTCCACCATTGATACAGTAATGGATATGAAAGCACGGGGATAAATCAAAGGCTCTTGGGTGACGGACGGACCTGATCCGACTCTTCTGCCGGCGCTAAAGTGGCAGAGGTTAGTGCCAACGGAAAAGCACCTGGTGTCTTTATGAGCAGGCCTAATGTGCTGAGCTTTTATTGCTTTTATCCTCTGCTCGTCTTTCACTCCTCAGCTTTCAGCTTGTTTTCCTCATATATAATCCATGACTTTTTTTTAAACTAACTGTAAGTTCGTCTGAAACAACAATATGAAATGGTTAAATGGTCCCAAAAGCTTAAACGCACCAATTTCAAAAATGCTTCAGTCGTTCATCGCTGCTTCTGTCCTAAACTGGAAAGCCTTTGTGTGTGTGGTCATGTTGAAGGTCAGCGCAGGGGAACAGGCCAGGCTTTGAGCTCCACAGAAGATCGATGGTGTCCTAGCAGCTGCCCCACTTCCCCTTCCCACTCGCTTCTGGACTCTACCCACTGAACAAGGGCCAACACAAATCACGGGCCAAAGAGTCCCAGGTTGACACATTATTCGGTAAAGTTCAGATATTTATAACATTGTGCCACCTGAAACATGCTGACACCATACCACCACACTGCAGCTGATGCTTAAATGTGCCACAGGACCTCTGAAAGTGTCCATACATTAAATTAACATTGAAACTGGTCGTCCCTGCACGTGAATCGTGGCAGGGACGACCCTAGTGAAATTATTGGGAAATAACTTTTGATCTTTCCCAGTGAACAAATCTAAAATTCTTTGTTGTAATTGGCAAAGAATTCTAGTAAAAGAGAGACTGGCCCACTTATTTTATGTATTTTATCTATTTAAGCAAATTTAATATTGATATTATATATGCAGCTAGCAGTTTTTAATATTTGTTTCAGAAATTGCCTTTTCTAAAGCCATAAAATAGAATTTTTTGTAAAAAAAAAAGCAGAGAAGTTTTCAATAAATTACCTTAATTTGAAAAGAAATAGTTTGCTTTCTAAAGCATTGACTGTATACATGAACTTCAGAGAACTGTGAGTGTGATGTCACCCATGAAAAATTGGCTTACTTCGGTTCCAACGAAATTATGTCAATTTAGTCACCATTTTTTCGAAAAAAGGACGACATGTTGGGCGCAGACAGTCAGTAAGCATTCAATGGTCTGATCTGTCTGAGTCATCAGTTCTGTAGTGGACACTCTAACCAATCCAGTGATGGCTTGTTGGAAGTCCACACCCCTACCACTTGAAAGTAGGCTTTTTGAAATCTGTCAAATGTTTTGAAGGTTTAACATGACACCACATGCTGTATTTTCCTCAGTGGGCGCACTGGATCATTAGGCGCACCATCAATGAATGGTCTATTTTTGTGACTGAACTATGAGCGAGACAAGAGTCAAGGATTAGTCTTTCAGACTTTATTAACTGCATTCTAAGTAACTCTAGAACTTGTCTGTGACAAGTGACCGGTTAGCTATGTTTAGAAAGTTTAAGCCTGTTGGTGTAATAGTAATTTCATGCTTGCAACAAAAAATAAAGACTGATATGGCTAAAACAAACATTATTGTATCTACGCTAATTTCCAGGTTTGTTAGTAATGCGTACAAATAACACAAACAACACCGTTGCACCTTAGCTGGGTTGGGGTATTCACAATAACACCCAACCTTGTTTGCAACTCGTAAAAGAAAAACGATTTTGACTTTTGGGGATTTTGGATTTTTTAGGCTTATTTTGTACAAATTACAGGTTATAAACAAATGAGATCATTGGGGACATCAATCAAATCCATTGGATGATGGGTGTAAAACTTTCCTTGCTGTTGTGTTTACAGTTCTCACCCACTCCACCCCTCTCCTTTTCCATTGGTTTGCGCCTTGATTGGCGTACATCGGCAGGAGGCCCCAAAAGCCCCAGTTTTTCTTCTGCTCAAGTGGACCCGTTTACTGGCAAACAATGCTGTCAGTGCGAACAATGAAAGGGCCAGTGTGGCTCTCGCTCTGTTCCCCTTATGCTGAACTTTCTCAGCCCCCACCTTCCCTTGTAATGAAAGGACTCATTGTCTCTGGCCTGGATTGAACAACTTGCACTGTACTTTTCCTTTCAGGTTTGGAAATCTCTTGGTGCGGTTAGAAAGGCTGCTTAGATGAAACCCCCCTTGTTTTTTTAGGATAAGGTGTAAAGAAGTGTTACATGTTGTTGGTCGTGTCTGCACAGCAGTAGAAGTTCTTACTTTGCGTTCACTCTCCAAGCTTTTGTGAAACATTAGCATACCTGTGCTGTCTGCTAAACAGCTTAGAAGTGTCAGAGTCTGGACCCTTCTTGTATTCTGGTCATTGAGCAAAGCCCTGCCTCTCTGTACCTCCTTTTTCCACTACATTTTACCCAAAACGCAGTTTTCCATAAAATTTCTCCAGAAGCGATGTCAGATCTGTCTAATCTCCAGCCGTGACGTCAGCCCGGAGCACATGGGCAAACTTTGATAAGCTTTTGTGGAATTTTGACCGGATCACTCAGCAGATGGAGTAACAGAACCTGAAGCCGTGGCTCGATTTCAGGCAAGACCAAGGCGGCCTCCCTGCCGGCCTGTTCCTCCCGGACCGTTCCGGGCAACAGTAGACGGCAAAGACGCTCAGTCACGCGCGAGATGGACGACTACACTTTTGACAGCTTTGAGCTGCTTTACAGCGGAGCTTTCGATAGGCTCAAGGGCCATAAAAGTAATCTCAACCTGAGTAAGTGTCTAAGCTTTTTACTCAGGACCTTTTAGACAAAGGTCCACTGTTAAAGCCTAAAATCCCTCTTTCCACAAAGTTTTCTCTTTAAAAATTAGATGTTGTCTGTGTATCAAATGCTAATTTAAATATTGTTTGTTATTAAGAACTTTGGGTTCAACCAACTATGTTTTAACATAAATAACAGCCCATAACAGAATCAACAAACCTCTTGCAGAACTTTTTCTTGTCACAGAAAACATCAATTTAATCTTAGTTTCTTCTTCCCTCTTTTTCTTCTTTATTTTCCTAGGCGTGAGCTCCTTCGAATAAACCTGATAAGGAAGTGAATGTGAATGTCCAACGCTCATGCGGGCTTGTCAGTACCGGCCTCAGTCCATTAATGCCCTCCTGAAAAAAGAAAAATTCAATCTGACCAGCTGGTCGTGACTTTAAGTTTGTTTGGGAAGCGCCCACTCCCTGTAGCGTGCGTGTCAATAAATTTGTCCACTTGTCAAATCTCCTTCTTTCGGAACCCTTGTCACTCAACTGGATCCCACAACAAGTTTGGTTGGGTACTTCCAGCAGGCAGGGAACAATGAATATTTAAGGAGTCTCTGTCATGGGAGGGAAAAAGCACGGCAGCAGCTGTCGGTGCGTCTTCCACCTTCTTTCTTCCTCGTTTGGGAACCTGTACGGACCACATTTAAGAATCTTGTGGCATGTCTGCCATGCGTCAGGCAACCAGTCCACAACATAAACACGTGAAACCTATAAAAGACAACCATCAGCATTTTCAGTGGATAACATCTATTTATCACACACTAAAAACATGTTGTTCCCTTTATACTTACAACAGGTAGGACCGTTTTTCTTTCCTTTTTTATTTCTCTAGTCATAATGTGTCAGATAAAATTGATTTTTGTTTTTAAAAATTAGATTTAGCTGAAGCCAAAATCAGTTGGTTCAGTCCAACTCTAAGATTGAACTCAGATTCCATTTTTGAGATTATTTGGTAAAAGAGTGAATTAACCTCTCAAACTCACTGAAATAAAATAATATAGTTAAAAAATGTGACCTTGACCACTTTCACAATACGATTGGTTTTTTAAGTCTTCTTCCTTAAAGGTAAAAAAAAGAATAATTTAGCCATTTCTCCTTTTTAGTTGAAATATATTAACCTGTGCTCTAAATCTATTAAAATAAGCCCTTTATCATATTTAAGTTTTGTGGAAAATTTGGGAAATAGTTTTGCTGAAATCTGTCAATGATGAATACACATTTTCTTCACATTTAGCTAATTGGTCATATTTTCCGGTCAATAGATAATCTAATATTCTAGAAGAAGATTGTGCATTTGTTTTTAAAATCATATTGAATTCACACTTTATTAAATTCACACTATCTGATCCTCTGCAGTACGTGGAAACCATTGTACCGCTTGATTGACACACATTACACATTCCATCATGATGGGTTGTAATCCCTACTGGCTGTCCTATTTCAAGTGTTATCGCTGATGCACTGACTGGGAGGGTGGAGGTTAATGGAAGCAATGATTTGAAAGAATGAACCATCACATATGTGAAGCAGTGGTATGACAGCAGCTGTACAAACAGCTATTTTACCTCAAGACATCAAGATGACTAACCCTAACCCTAGCCAGAAAAGAGTCCAAGGGATTATTGTCCCTCAATATTGATTTATTTTAAAGATGTTTGTTTTGATGGACTCAAAGTGTCTTTTTTTATTTTCGTGCTTTCCAATCTACCAGAGTACAGTTCCAGTTCCTACAAATGCATCTCATTGTCTTAAAATTTCGTGTGCAACGTCTGGCACTGGGCAGCTCTGCCAACATTAAGCTTTAAGCTGCTTTTGCCATTCCAACCTTTGAGCCGTCCCCTTCTTGTGCTGTAAATGATAAAAACAGAGCCAGAATGTTTAAAAATACAAAAAAAAGTCAAAGTGAAGAGTGTAGATGTCTGCTCCTGTTGTAGAAAGAAGGCTGGCAGCTCCAGAATAACAACCAGGGGTTGAAGCTGATGCATTTCAAAGATTACTGCGGGGGCATTTCAGATATTTTATAAGGATTGATGGAATCCCAAAAAGGGAAAAAGTGAAGATTTTGTGAGAAGGAAGAGTTCTCATAATGAAGCTCTTGTTTAAAGTTTGGCCCACAGTACTGTTTTATTTATTTCTGTTATAGTAAGAATATGATTCTGTTTTTAGGACAACTTTTTTTTTTTTAATTGCACTTCCTCCTTCAATATTCATGTGTCCTCTCAACGTGATAACATTCATATTGTATTAAATAGCTTCTTAATTCTTTTGTTATCAGAAACGCAGTTTATTAGAAAACATGCATGACATGTTTCGACAGAGACATTCTATCTTCAGTTCTCACCATCACATGGGGAACCACTAAGACCCATCATAGACAGCATTGGTTCAGTAACTTATAACCTTTCTAAGTTCATTGATATCTTGAAACTCTCCAAGGAAACAGATTACCACAGCAAAAACGCCAAACAATTGGAAAAAGAACTCAAAATATAAAGATGGAAACAAACAAAATATTCATTATCGACAACGTAGTGTCACTGTTCACTAGGACGCCAGTAAAAGCTGGACTACAAATAGTGCAGACGAATCTCTGAAAAACGCACAAAGCTTAAAGTATAAGATAATAAGATAACATAAAGATACTTTATTGATCCCAGCTTGGGAAATTGGGTTGTTACAGCGTCAGCGTTAGGCTCAGGATACAAACATACGAACAATAGATGAGAACCAGAACAATCAATCAGAAAAAAACATCAGTGAAAAAGAATAGCTGTACTGCGTTACACCTCAGGAGAAAAAAACCCAGACAGACCTTAAGATAAGATAAAGCTTTATTGTCATTTTACAGTCACACTTGGCACAACAGCACAACGAAATTACAATCTGTCCCACATTGGTGCAAAGAGAAATAAGAAATCAACAATCATCTCACACTCAAAAGAGTATATAAAAAATATATACATATATAAATATATACGTATATCTATATATATGTACACAAATATATTTACAAATGGAAAAAAATATGCAAATGCACACCAGGTGTATATACAGGATCTACAGGATTAAACAAGTTTATGTATTGCACATGGATGACAAGTTATAGAGTTCAGTGGAGTGAGTCATGAAAGATCTCCTCAAACAGTTTGTGTGACAGTGAAGCTGCCTTAGCCTCTTGGAGAAGGAGCTCCACTGACCATCAAGTACAGGCTGGAGAGGATGCTCAGGATTATCCATGATGGATACAGGCTTGTTTAAAGTCTTCCTCTCCATCACAGATTCAAATGTGTCCATTTTACAACCGATTATGGAGCCAGCTCTTCGGATTAGTGTCCCTGGCAGATATGCTGCCCCCCCAGCAGACCACCGAGAAGAACAGAGAGCTGGCCACAACAGACTGGTTTAAAATCTCGGGCATCTTGCTGCACACGTTGAAGGACATTAGCCTCCTCAGGAAGTAGAGTCTGCTGCTGGCCTTCTTATACACAGCAGTGCTGTTGCTCTTCCTGCTCAGTCTGTGGTCGATGGTTAATCCCAAGTACTTTAACTCCTCTACCTCTGCCACATCTCTGCCCAAGATGCTGAGAGGCTGGGAAGGTGGTGGTTTCTTCCTGAAGTCCACCACCATCTCTCTGGTCTTTTCCACATTCAGCAGCAGGTGGTTTGCTCCAGGCCATCTCACGAATTTATCCACAAGATCCCTGTACTCCTCCTCCCGCCCACCATTAATGCAGCCAACAACAGCAGAGTCATCAGATAACTTCTGAAAGTGGCAAGACTCTGAGTTGTACTGGATGTCACTGGTGAACAGAGTGAACAGGAAGGGAGAGAGCACAGTTCCCCACACTGCTTGTCACCATTTCAGACAGGACACTGCCCAACCGGACAAACTGCGGACTGTCTGACAAGTAGTCAATGATCCAGGAGACCAAGGCACTGTCCACCTCCATCAGCTGCAGCTTCTCACCCAGTAACCAGGGCTGGATGGTGTTAAATGCACTGGATAAATCAAAGAATGTACATCACAAAACTACTCTATCTGATTGCAACATCCACTTACTTGCAATTCCGAAACGCAATTTACAGATGATACGAAGGCTTCCCCATTTTGCCATCATCAGCTTTTTAATGGAAAATCTGGAAAACAAAGCAATATCATCTCCATAAGAGCATTGCCAGCCAACCCTGTGGAAACGCTACATAGACAACATTAAGAAAAACAAAAAAAAACCAAAACAGGGACACACAAATGATCAAAGATCACCTTAACACCATGGATGACACGGGACAAATTAAATTTACACGAGGAAGAAAAAGATAATTCCAATTAACTTCCTGGAAATAAACATTACTCGTACAACAGACAGTAATATAAAATAAAAATATACAGGAAGCCAAATCCCATAGATCAGTATTTGTTATGGACATCAGAACACCCCTTGACATAAAATATTCATAGTAAGAACCTTGTATGACCACGCACAACTGGTAACAGAGGAGGACAGAAAAGAAGAAAATGCATAGAAAATGCATTGATCACATTTTGATATCCACATTGGGCAATAAAATAAAATAAAAAAAGAGACAAAAACAGGTGGAGCAGAGAAAATACAAACATAAAATAGGAAGAAACAGACAAAGTAGACAGACAGCAAAGGAATGGTCATCTTCCCATCCATCAGAGGAATAACCAAATGCACCCAAAGGGCTATAAAAAATACCACATTAGGACCCTGGTCAAACCACACAAGAAACTCTGACAACTCCTGGTACAGTTAGTACATCCAAAAGAAATTATTGAGCAAAAGAATAAATGCAACATTATCTACCAAATACCACATCATACCTTCAATAAAAAATACATCGGAGAAACAGGACAAAATTTATCCCAAGAAAACAGAACACCAGAAGGAATGTGAAAAGGAAACACAAAAAAGGCTAACCAGAGAACGACAGCAGGCATCTCAAGGAAACATGAAATCAGCAATAACAGACTACTGCAAGCGATAAAATCATATTATGGACTGAGATCAGAAAGCGACCCCATGCAACTATAAACCTCAGTGACCATCAGCTGTTTATGCATGTCACACCCAACCCCCTGGGGACGACTCTGAAGACAGAACATCTCCTCCGAAACATGTCAGGTATGTTTTCAAATAGACTGCGTGTCTGATAACAAAAGAATTATGAAGCTATGTGTTCTCTCAGTTGTGGACAACAGGCTACGAGGAAACACAGATATTTCACTAGTTCTTAGAAGGCTCCAGAAAACCCATCCTAGATCTTTGATATAGGATGGGGCTAGGATGGGGCCATTCCATGTAAGGCCTTATAGGTTAGCAGGAGGATTTAGAACTTAAATCTAGAATCAACTGGGATCCAGTGAAGTGAAACTAACACAGGAGTGATGTGATCTATTCTGCTAGTTCCTGCTAACAATCTAGCTGCTGCGTTCTGAACAAGCTGGAGACTTCTTAAGGAACTCTTAGGACACGCTGCTAACAAAGAGGTACAGTAATCCAGTCTAGACGTAACAAACGCATGGATGAGTTTTTCAGCATCACTCTTAGTAATATACAGTGTTATGAGAAAGTTTTGGCACCCCTGATAATTTTCAAGATTTTTCTTCATAAATCATTGTTTTTTCGGATCATCAATTTCAGTTAAATATATCATATAACAGATGAACACAGTGATATTTGAGAAGTGAAATGACGTTTCTTGGAGTTAAAGAAACTGTGCAATAATTACTTAAACAAAAATAGGCAGGTGCGTAAATTTGGGGACCCCTGTTGTTTTATTGATTTGACTACCTTTAGCAATAAGTATTAGAACACAAAATTTGTATTATGAGCTCATTGACCCTTGACCTACATACACATGTGAAGCCAATCATGAGAAGAGGGTTTAAGGTGGCCAAACGGTATATTAGCCAAACGGTTAAAAAACAGGACTGCTTTCAAAGTATTAATATAAATGCCACTTTAACAGCCTAGTGGGAATTTCTTAAAGTGTCAAACTCCTCACTTCAACCGAGCAAAATGACACCCATCTGGAACAACCCAGACATCCTTATAAACAAAAGAAGTTACACTTCCCAGCTTGGCAAGCAGGGGGCGTAACATTACTAGAGCATTTAATTATTGATAAAAGATTAATCTTTTGTGTTTTAACTCCCCAGGAACTACAAGAAAAACATGAAATAAAAAACTTCTTGGAATATCAGCAAATTAAATCTATAATTACTAAAATGTTTAAATACAAAGACAACGATTTAAAGCTACCAGAAGGAGTTACCTCTTTGATTAATTTTTCAATGAATAAAACTCTCTCCAAAATATGCAAACTTCTATGCAACCTAGATAATACCATTTCAGTTCCAATAACAAAATCGAATGCAAATTTGAGCATCAACACAGATGAAATGTTCTGATCAGAACTTTGTCTAAACACCTTTAAACTGACAAAAAGTCCAAATTTGCAGCTAATCCATTTCAAAACTCTTCACAGGATTTACTACACTGGACAGAGGATGTTCAAGATGGGTCTCAGTAACTCAGACATTTGTCAGCACTGTGATAGTAATCTAACCGACAGTTAGATGCATGCACTGAGGTTCTGCACGCCTGTCCAGGCTCTCTGGCAGCAGGTATGTGCCGATCTATCAGTCTGGCTTAAGGTTTCAATCACAGCTTCACCGTCTGCTTGGTGACATCAGTGCCATCAATATAGAAGGAAGATTATTATCCATCGTTTTCAAAACTCTTTGTATTGATAAAAAAAACAATTTTACTAAATTGTGGGTGGGTCGGCCCCATCCTGGGGGTGGCTGCTTGGGGCCTTGGAGGTTTGACGGGTTGGGGTCTCCACTGAGGGAATCGGTGGCTGCCCCAGCTGGTCTGCTTTCTCTGTCCCATCGGGGGCCTGGGCTTGTTCCTGGGGGCAGCGCTTTCTTCGCTCCTCTCTCCTTGTGTGGGGGGTCGGCGCTTCAGGCGATGGGGACCCTGGGCTGGGGAGGCCTGGGCCCAATGCTGGGGGTGGGGGGGGTGCGGGTGGCTGTGGGACGGTTAATTCACCTCCGGGGTCAGTCCTCCTCCATTTATTAGAGTGAGGGTGGTTGGGGTCAGCCTGCAATGCACCTTGGGGGGAGGAGCTACTTGGCAGTGGCCCCCCTCCCTTGGTTGCCGTATAGAACGTGGCCCCCTTCTTGGTCTTTATTGTACTTTAGACATCTAGGACCCTTGGTAGGAGGGGTGCTTGGACATCACTGCCAGTAAGCAGTGGATGTCCTCTCAGTGCCCTCCCCGCCAATTTTAACCACACCCTTTAGTACACATACCCCTTTTACATCACAAAATACACACTCCAACACAAACACTCATAAATGCACACGCACGCGCTCACTAACACACATACATCACACAAGGCAGAGGGACTTCTGATCTTCTGTCCCCCGCCCCCTGGCAGATGGAACCAGGGCCCTTTGTCCCTGGGGTGCTGGCTTCTGCCTGGAGTGTGGGGGCGGGTGTTCCCTGGGGGGCCCTGACTCGTGCCTGGGGCTGGGGCGGGGGGATGCTCAGGACTCCTGGGTGGTGGTGGGCCACCTGTCTGGGGCTTAGGGTGCCCCCCTGGGGCGGGGCCCCTCGTTGGGCCCCATGGGTGCCGTGAAGAGGCTGCTCTACGGGTGGGGCTGGGGCTTGCACTCTCTACCCCCTGTGTCCCCCTGCTGTCTGGCATTGGGGGCTGCTGTGGCGGTTCCGCTGGCCCTGCCTGGGGTGGTGGATGTGGCTGCCTGGCGGGCGGTCTTGCTCTATCTGCTGTACTGTGCGGGTGTTGGGGGTTTCCCGGCTGCAGCTGCTGCTGCGGTACGGGCCTTGGTGGGGGGGCGACTGAGTTCTCTCCCTTTTTACACTCCATCATCCACCCCAGAAGAACAGAAACACTCACTCCAGCACAGGTGCTGTCTTACCTTTGCACAAACAGTTTGCGTGACTGAATGAAATGTTTCACATGTGTTAGTCTGAATGCATAAGTAGGCATGTTTGAATGTTAGTGGTAGTATGTTCATGTAGACTTGTCTGTGTGTGAACACTTTTGGAGCCAACAGGTGTGTTTGTAACGTTTGAGTTTGTGTGTGTGGACAGGCCCCGCCCATTTTGTATTTTTCATGCATCTTAACGTGTCAGTTGTGATTATAACGCTCCAGCAACTTGTTGCTTTCTGACGCGTCATGATTTCTATCACTACTATAATCACCCTTATACCCCCCCTTATACCCCCCCATCTGTCATCCCTCCCTCGGTCCAGCAAAAAATATTTACAAATATAATTAACATGAATAAAGTTTAGCTGCAATTACAAAAGGGGTTTATTTAAATATACATCTGGTGTATCATAAGATTCATAACCCCTGTTGTAAAGGTAAAATATGTCCAACACAAAAGGCTTTCAGTTCTCATCTGTTTGCCCAGCTGTTGGACAGGACAAGTTTAAATAAAAAAAAAGGAGGCCAAGAGCAAGTTTTTCCTCCTCTTTGCATCTTCTCTGAAGAATGTAAACATGGGAACCTCAAAACAGCTGTCAGATGACCTAAAAACAAAGATCAGGTCCAACATCATAGTTTAGGTCGGTGCTTCTCAATTATTTTTTGCGAGGCAACCTCTGGGAAAAAGAAAATGTTTCGCGCCCCCCCCCCCCCACACACACACTCACGCGGTGACAATACATTAGGTTAGTATTATAAAAATTGTGTAAGTATACCTAAAATTGTGTCTTCTAACAACAACAAAAGAAAAAAGCATTATATATCCACTTTCATCAAATATTAACTTTATTTAGCCACAAAGTGCAGCTGTTTTACTGCATTACCTGCTGTCCTTATGTCAAATAATGACACCAACTAAACCACAGGCAGACAAAGAAAACATTGATGGAACATAAAGACACGTCGTCAAAATGTTTACAATAGTTCATATAGAATGACATTATTAACATGAGCTAAGTCATCTAAAGGCACGCCATGATCCTGGTGTTGCGCAATCTAGCACTCCGCGTGCACGTTCCACCTCGCAGTCTGAGCCCACTATCCCTCCCCTCTACTTCTTACACACGCGTGTGACAGGAGACTGGAGCAGCACTTCACAGTTTCAGGCTGTTACAAACGCTGATATAACAGATAATAGGAAACCAATAGTGGACCAGATTGTTTTCTAAGCACTGAGCTGCTGTCACCACCGCCCCCCTTAAATTTGCGCTCCGGGCAATTGCCCGTACAACCTGTGCCTAAAACTGCCACTACTGCGCGCCCCCTCTGGCATCGCATTGCGCCCCTGGGCGCGCCCCACTATTTGAGAAGCACTGGTTTAGGTGAAAGATACAAAAAAGCTTGCTAAGAGATTTCAGCTGTCAATTTCCACAGTGAGGAAATTGAAAAAAATGCATTTCAAAAAAAGAACAAAATGCATAAATTAGCCGCATCATTGAATAAGCCGCAGGGTTGAAAGCGTTGACAAAGTAGCGTCTTATAATCCGTTAATTACGGTAATCTGAAATTGTGCTAGGTTGCACTATCTTACTGACTCTGTAAAAGGCAATTGTGGTGTTTGCTTTTTTTTTTTTTGTTCATGACTCTGTTACAATTCTAATTCTTTGGATGCTTTTGTTTACTTGAGTAAACAGGTAGGATTCTGACCTCCAGCTCATGTGTCATTTTTCTTTGCCTTTCCCAGAGGAGGAGTTGAGAAAGCTGCGAGAGGAGACCAATGTGGACTCCCTGCGGCAGGAGCTGGAAAAGGAGCGGAGCAAAAGGCTGGATCTGGAGCAGAAGATGAGCGAAGTCCTCAAAACCAGGTAACTGCCATGAAACACGCCAGCAGGAAGGGAAGTGCAGCGTTTCTGCTCAACAGCGG
>CM074507.1:782981-830412 GCA_037389245.1 Oryzias sinensis
CACATGCACACACACATGCACACAAACACACACAGTCACACACACATGCACATACTGTGTATACGCCTGTGACCCTGTGACGTATTTATGACAGTTTGTAAACCAGGAACAAAGTAAAACTAAATTTTGTATTCATATTTTTATTGTGTGCAAAGTATAAATTTATGCATTTTTGTTTTTATGCACGCGTTTCTTATCGACAGTTATCTTATCCATATAGAAGCCCAGCAGCTTTGACATTTTTCCTCTTTCACGTTTTGCTGAGTGACGGTTCCCTCTACCGGATTCTGACATTTCCTCCAGTCGCGTGTCGACCTTCCATCCACAGCGACGGCAGGTGGGGACTTCCTGTGATGTTCTGTGTGAACGTGAAAGTAATGGATGTTTTTTTCTTTCTTTATTTCAGACTAGAAGACTCCCCCCCCCAGCCTCTCCGGAAGCAGCAGTCCCCGTCCAACAACGGAACAGGTATGAATCAGCTGATGGTCAGGTGGGTTTCTGAACTGACTGGAAATGAAGGCAGAGGGAGCGTTTTAAAAGTGGGAAGGCGGAGTTAACTGTCCATGGGAGGTGGGGCTACAGGGTGAAGTGGTCGATAGGAACGGAGTGGGTTGGAAGTGTGGGTCATTCTGGGACATGAAGCTGCGTTTGTGACGGTTAGCATGAACCGAATGATTAGGGTTCACAGTTGGGGCTTAGAAATGTAAGAAATCAATAAAAAAGTGCAGCTTTGTTTTTGTTCAGTGATCGAGTGACTTTAGTGTTAAGTTTTGGTGAAAGAGAAATGAGGCTAATTTGAGAAAATGGGTTATGATTTGAGATCACTTTGTGTAGGGCAGACAGGTTCTATCAGGCAGGGCTAAAATAGAACATCATCTTTTATTCTGACTTATTGGGATTTTTGGTTGGACACACGAGTCCAACCAAAGTCTAAAAAATTAAACACAGCCAATAATAGAACAAAAGAGCACAGAAACCTCAGTTCCTCTAAAGATTCTACATTTTCTTTTACGTTTTTTGAGTTTGATCCAGGGGACA
This sequence comes from Oryzias sinensis, assembly GCA_037389245.1. NCBI lineage: Eukaryota > Metazoa > Chordata > Actinopteri > Beloniformes > Adrianichthyidae > Oryzias > Oryzias sinensis. Next base: position 784,020 of record CM074507.1, read on the forward strand.
CTTTGAAGTTTAGCCCACATTGTGATTTATTTCCTGCGCTATGGTATTTGCCGATTAAACGTGACGTTCTGGTGGAAGAACCTGACCCAGCTGCATGTGTCATGTTCAGCAGAGAAGCAGCAGAAGGAGGTGTGGAGCTCGCGGCTGCAGAAGTGGCTGTATGAGCGCTTCGGCGTTTACATCGAGGACTTCCGCTTCCAGCCAGAGGAGAACACTGTGGAGACAGAAGAACCGCTAAGTGCTAAAAGGTGGGTGGGGGCGCTTCAGAACAATGTGCCTGCCCCTGCAGATCCAGACGACAGTGACGGCCTGTTTTGTCACGACTCTTGGTGTTGACAAACTCCAACATGACTTACAGCTCAGGGTAAAATCCCAGAGGCACTGTTTTGCCCAAGGACACTCCAGCATGTATGCAGTGGAGGTGCACCTCCCACCTTTCTTCTGTCCCACCAAGGCTTCATAGAAACGTTTCATTGGGATCGGTTATATATATTTTTTAATGAACTCTCACAAAAGCTGAAGAAGAAAAAAGCTTTTGTTCTCTGCAGAATTGAGTCATCGTGTCACAGTTTCACCTTTTTCACAATCTCCATCTTCACTCTCTCTGCTTTTCTTCCAGGTTGACAGAAAATATGAGGCGACTCAGTGAGTATTCAACAGAAAGAACATTTCCCTAAATACATTTGAAAGAAAACATTTTTTCACTTAAACTTCTTTTCAGAGCGAGGAGCCAGGCCTGTCACCAACTTCTTAAGGAACCTTTCCGCCTTATCAAACTGGCACTCTGTCTACACCTCAGCTATTGCCTTCATTGTAAGCACAACCCTTCAACTTCAGAAGTTCTGTGTGTTCAGGAAGAACCACTTGAGAAACATTCATCTGTGTTTACCAGACATTTATTGGATTAACTGTTCTCTGATTTCATTAGATCCTTGTGTTCTAATTCATAAGCAGGAAATGAAATAAACACAGCAGTGATGTCTTTATTTGGGTCCCTGAAGGGGGCAGATGTCTGATTAGTTCTTCATTAATATCCGTGTTCTGTGGTCGGTCAACATAAAAGAAAAAGTACCTTAGTCACAAGAAAATGCTAAATTGCAAAGTATTTTTAGAATGTGGAGGCTTTTATTTCTCAGATGGATTTTCCAAACCCTGAAAGAATCATGAAGCTTCTTTTTGTTTTTGATCCAGATTTACATGAATGCTGCTTGGCATGGTTGGGTTGTTCCCATGTTCCTCTTCCTGGCTATCCTGCGTTTATCCTTAAACTATCTCATCGCCAGGTAACCACATTTAATCCCTTCTTTCTGGTTGTACAGGACATTTTAAACTGTAGAAAATGAGTTCATGTCTGCCTGGGTCCACTGCAGCCGTTTCTGCTTGTGAGTGTTGTTTAGGGGGGGGGCAAATAGAGGGTTTACCGATAACTGGAAGCCTCTGGAGGATCCGACACCTTGATGTTGGTGGAATTCCAGAGACACAAGCAGCTTTAAATCTGTGCTTGCTGCGTTGTAATAGTGTTTTAGCAGCTACTTCCCTAATCTGATGTATTTGATTGGCAGAAACTTTCCTTATTCTGTCTCCATCTGCACAAACCCACGAGTGTTCTGAATCAGCCTCAAACCTCTTAATAGTACGACGATTGCACTTAAGTTAGGCCTGCACAATAAATCGCAAATGTACCGTTATCCCGATTTCAAGCTGTGCGATATCCATATCGCAAAAGCCAGCGAAAATCGCAATAAATGTGAAACCTTAAATGTGTTAAACCAATCTTATGGCATTTTGAACTATTTGATGAATTGAATAAATCCCTTTATCCATTTGACCAATCAGATGGAGCTTTTATGTTAGATGTTGCCCTCCTAATTAGACAAAGATCATTTGGAGATTAATTTAAGGTATTTTGACTCTTATTTAAATTAGACTTTTGCAGCGAAATGGAAATGTTTTTGTTGTTTTTGCCATTTGTTCATATATCGCAAGTTAAATCGTCATCGCAATATTGATCCTTAATATTGCATATCCCGAGTTTTCCTCATATCTTGCAGCCCTAACTTAAGTTTAAGTAAAATATCCAAGTTTTTAGCCTTCCAAGGCAGTTAATTATTCAACGCTTTTTAGCAGTTAAGGGATCCTTTTTCTTTCCCATATTGCTTGAAAATGTTGGTCCCCTTAATGGTGTGGTATTTCCTTTTTTAGTGGTTTTTCCCTTTTTTTAAGCTAAGCTGGAAAACTAGTGTCTGAGATTGATGTCAGTGATCCAAAAAGCCCAGAGACACAATAACATGGAATCAATGGAAAAAGAAATCATTTTATCTTTTTGACACTTGAAAATAATTTTCATTATAATTTAAAACGCACTGTCTAAGCTGCAGGATTCCTGTAGGAGATATCTGGGAGGACTCTCGTTCATGCAGGATGCAGAACAAGTTTTTAAAAAAAGTTTGGAACTGAGAAAGCTACTTTTAAATTAGGCGAAACGTTTTCAACCTAAAAACTAAAACAACATACAAATCAGAGATGCAGTCATAAGAGCAATTTGAGCGTCGGGTGGGGTAGACTGGATTGGCGACATACTGTCAAGAGTACCAGTATCTGAACTTTGGCATCAGATTTGTGTTGCATGGTTTCTCAAATGAAGAAGCTTCAGGAAAAATGTGCAGATCAGTTACATTGTAAATGCTCTAAACTTGTACCAAAATAAATGTTCTGCCTCTCCTGGAGAGCGTTTCAGTTTGGCCACTAGGTGGAGCTCATGCTATAGCATTACACTTTATTCCAGAAGCAGGTCGATCGAACGTTAGCATTAGCCGTCCTATTGGAAATTCCATTATATGTTTTCATCAAGCAGACCTTGTTAATGGTAAAATTTCTCTGTAGATGTGTCAGAGTATATCAGTAATGTACCATGAACTAGAGCCCTGCGCGGGACTATTTTCTTCATCCCGCTCCCGTCCGCTGAATTTTTGACCAATCCCGCCCGCTCCCGCAACGTATGCGTTACACTCCCGCCCGCTCCCGCAATATGTATGTCCACTCCCGCCCGCACCCGCAAAACTCAGAGAATTTAGTCCCGCACAGTAATAGAGATGCATTGATTTTGTATCGTCTCCCGTCCCGCAGGAAAAAAACACGTATTTTTATTGATATTATTAAAGAGATTCATGACCTCCTCCAGCCTCATCTTTTCATGCATTCCTCTTTTGTGTAATGTGCAACTTAAATATTAAATACTTTTTCACAAATCCTCTTCGGTTAAAAGTGTGCATGTATGCGCGCGCAGACAGACGGCCTGAAGCGCGCTCTTAGTAAGAGGCGGGGCGGGGCGCACCCCCAACACCAGGTTAGATGACAGAGGCCATTGGGCGTCTCTACCTGGTGCCTTCAAGGAGCTTCAGTACATAAGAAACCAACAGCCGCTCAGCCTAACGTGGTCCGCTAATATATATTCATGCCAGCACTGATCCCGCGGGGTTTATTTTTTGCCGCCCGCTCCCGCCCGCAGCACAGTCCAAACCGCCCAATCCCGCGAGATTTGGGTTGGGTCCCGTGGGACCCGGCGGGACCCGATCCCAATGCAGCCCTCTACCATGAACCTATTCTTGTTTGTTCTTATGTACAGCACCTTGAGCTGTTTTTTTTACATGAAAAGTGCTATATAGATAAAATTAATTTGAATTTGAATTTGAACCTTCCGATTGTATTTTGTAAACTGTCTAGTAGTTGTTTACCATGATGGTTTCAAAATGGATCCCATCAAATCTCACAAAATCTCACTAGAGTAGCGATACGCCACCGGAAAAGGAAAGGCACGAAAGATCGATATCTGACTTTATAGATTGATTATTGATCTATTAAGCCCAGATTTAGATTGATTAATCGATTTTATCAATCCAGCCGTAGTGTGAATACATGTAAAAACTTCCATCATCCCATCTTCCTCCTTGTTACGTCCCTTTGTGATTGACGTGCACGTTGGCCAGTCGAACGGCCTCTGAGACCTCGTCACTGCACTCGTGTCCACGCTCAGCAGTGTGTGGGTGTTCAGCGTCTGTCTCCTAACTGGATGTAGCTGCTGGTTGTGCCTCAGTCACTCAAAAAGAACTTGGAACGTTTCTGTTGTCTGAACCATACGATAGAGCGCCGTTGAAATGACAACGGGGTCCAATTCAATAAGCTGTTGAAGGAAAAATGACAGAGAAACTTTTTTAACATGTTGTAATCTTATAAATGTATCTATTGAAGTCAAAATAATTGTCTTATTCACTTTAAAATCTGCTTTTACAATGAGTCTGTGTATTTAAGTACATAAATAAGACAATTTTATAGTTATTTGTTTCAAAACTAGATTAGGCCTGCACAATATACCGCAAATTTATCGTTATCGCGACATCAAGCTGTGCAATATGCATACCGCAAAAGACGGCAAAAATCGCAATAAATGGTTACCTTAAATGTGCTAAAACAAACTCATGGCAGCTTGAAATATTGAACAAATGAAATAAATCCCTTTATGCATTTAACCAATCAGAAGGGCCTGTTTACGTTTTTGATCAATCAGATGAGCCCTTTTATGTTTGATGTTTGCCTCCTACGTCAACAAGGGTCATTAGGAGTATAATTTTTAAACTGTTGCAGTGAAATGGAAATCATGCTTTTTTTTTTTTGCTATTTGTTTATATACCGCAATTTATATCGTTATCGCAATATTAATTACCAATATCGCATATCGCAAGTTTTCCTCATGTCGTGCAGCCCTACTCTAGATCACATGTGTCAAACTCAAGGCCCGCCATGTTATTTTATGTGGCCCGCGAGAACGTAAAAGTTTTCATTTCTTAAAATAAAATTCTTCTTTAGTTGATTATATATTATTTATGAGTAGCTGCTGTTGTAATTAGTCAATGTTTGCAGGTCTTAAGTGTGTATGCAGACAAATTGTTGTCATCCAACCGCCAGTTGGATGCAAGGCTGTGTGCAGCCTTTTTTTGGAAAATGTTACACGTGTAATACAATGTTTTTTTAGCTCAGTTTTGTTATTTTTCTTTATTCAATTGGACAGTCTGTGGGCGGCCGTTGGTGCAGCGGTAGGGCGGTCGACCCATGATCGTAAGATTGCAGGTTCGATTCCCGCCTTGCACGCCCATGAGTCAAAGGCTGGCTTTACACTGCATGGTTCAAGTGACCCAATTCCGATTTTTTCCTCTCACGTGGCACAGATCGGATATGATCGGTGAATGTGTAAGCAGGACAAAAGTGCATGGATTCCGTTTTTCTCAGATCGGATACAGGCCTTTCTCATATGTGGAAATAAATTGGAAACAAATCGGATACGTGCATTTGGGTGTGCCATGTAAGCAGACAAATCGGATATTCCCCAGTAAATGCGAGTCGTACGTCAGTGACGTCAACTCAGGAGACCACAGACTGAGATCACATGACTTATTAAGGTGCTTTTTGTGCGCTGATGTTGCTGTCAGTGTGTTACCTTTCAGCCTCAGGCTTCAGACCGTAGTTGGAAACTGCTGTTATGTCCGGTCTGGACGCAAACGGTAACTAATGAAGCGGGACACCGTTGCTATGGAACAGGCTAGAAGCCGTTTATTGCTTTGGGGGCGCGTATGATGTGGACCGTGTGTGTGTGCGCGCGCACGTGTGCTTGCGTGTGTGTGTGTAAGGAGAGAGCCCCCCTCTCTCCTGTGAGCGCGGAGCGGGGGAGTGTCGGAGAACCGTAAATTAAGAATAAGGTGTCTCCCCCAAAAGTTTTGTAGTCTCTTAGCCACTCTGGAGGCTGAGGGTTCAGAAGGGAAAAATGAACCCCGAGGAAATCTCCCGTGTGTTTCTGACTACGGTCAGAAAAGAGAAGTCATCGCGCAGGAAAGGTTCAACACTTGGATCAAACTGTTAGTACAGCCCGTCTGCAAACACTTCCTCATTCAAAACTCAGAGAAAGCACATAAGACGGCCTACCAGGCCAGCCCTCCTTTTTCCTCCCCCGTGCATCCCCTCAGGAGCGCCCAAGGCAACGCCTCCTTCCGTCGCTGCGTTGCCTCCATGACAACTGCAATCACAAAAGTCCGAAAGAGGTCCGCGGAGGGCGGAAATACTGCTACGTAGTCCTCAGAATGTCTATGTTTGATAGTTTCAGCATTGTATAGTGTAAATGCAAAAATCAGATACGGGTCACCTTTAAAAGATGATGTAAGCGGGTCGTCAAGAAATTCGGATATAGTCAGAAAATCGGATATGAGCATCAAGACCTGCAGTGTAAAGCCGGCCAAAGTGTCCTTGGGCAAGACACTGAACCCCAGCTTGCCTCTGGTGGTAGGCGGGCGCCTGTGTTTGGCAGCGGAGCCGCCACCAGTGTGTGAATGTGTGAGTGAATGTGTGTGTGAATGTAAAACGCTTTGTCCTTGTAGGAAGAAAGGCGCTATATAAGTATACGCCATTTACCATTTTACCAGTCTGATCCTTCATTAATGGAGTTATGTGGGTTTTAATAAGCAGACAGGTTTTAAAGGATTTATAACAAACATGTTTTCTATGCAACTGTAATTGTCAATTTAAACAGTTATAACAAATAAATACGGAGTTTTTAACATTAAGGAGTGGTTAAATTTATTTTTAAATTTAGTTACATGTATAAGTTACATCTGGCCCTTTGAGGACAGACACTATGCTGATGTGGCCCTCAGTGAAAATGAGTTTGACACCGCTGCTCTAGATGAACTTTTGGAAAACCTTCTTAGCTTTTTTTTTTAAGTAAAACACTAAAATGTATAATATTTTTAAACCTAGCCATTTCCTTAGATAAAATATGAGAATAATAGAATGATAGGAGCATGCTGTAACAGCAGGAGCTCAGTCGTGGTTCAAACACTGGAGTCTAGGCTTTTTCTTGCGTGTACAAGCATTCATGCATCCATATTTCTGCAGAGGTTGGAGGATCCAGTGGAGCATCGTGCCTGAGGTCTCTGAACCCATGGTGAGCCAACTTCCTACTCAGTGTCCGTCATGTGAGACGGAAGTGCAGCTCAACTGACTGCCGTTTCATTTTTTTTTATTCAGGAGCCGCCAAAAGAGGACTTGACTGTCTCAGAAAAGTTCCAGCTAGTACTTGATGTTGCACAAAAAGCTCAGGTAGCACATAAGTTCTTCAGCCTGGAAACTAATAAAAACATTCCCGGATCATACAGTTCCTGTGTTTTTTTTCAGAATCTTTTTGGTAAGATGGCAGATGTGTTGGAAAAAATTAAGAAGTAAGTTTGAAAAGCTTCTAATGTGTACTCTGAAGTGTCTTTGGTAGATGGATGGGTCCAAACTGATCAGGAGCTGATGCTTTACATCTGCCCTCTCTCCGTCAGCCTGTTCATGTGGGTGCAGCCTGAGAGCACCCGCAAGCTCTACATCTGCCTATGGGTGGCTTTCATTACCTCCTGTCTGCTGCCGTACCAGCTGCTGGGCTTCATGACCGGTGAGGCAATCACTCTGACACAATCCACCCCACACTAATGCCGGGGATCCTGATTCTTTCAACCAATCACTGGAGGGTCATCTAATCGCATTAGTGACTGCTTTTCCTCATACATTTCTAAATTCATAGACTGCTGTAAATTAAATCCTCTCAGAAATGGTCATTTTGATAGAACAAATGAACCCTGGTCCTCAAGAGCCTCAACCCTGCCTGTTTTCCAGCTCTCCCTGGACTGCTTGATGCTGATAACCTAAACCAGGTGTGTTCAGTCAATCAGGATGTGAAATCACTTGAGTCAGCGAATCAACAGCAAGCTGTCCAGGGAGAGCTGGAATACAGGCAGGGTTGAGGCTCTTGAGGACCAGGGTTGGCCACCCCTGCTGTACAGCCTCAATTTACCGGTTGTTTGAATTACAATGTCCAAGTTCTAAACCCGTTGATGTTTATGGTAAATGGCGTATGGCGTGGACTTGAATAGCGCTTTTCTAACTTCTTTGAAGGCCCAAAGCGCTTTAGTCACAGCCCATTCACCCATTCACACGCTGCTGAATACAACCTTTCACCAAAGACAAGGTGGGGTTCAGTGTATATGTTGCCCAAGGACACTTCTACACATAGGTGGGCAGGACTAATGTGGACTAAATCCAGATCTAAACGCAGGACTAATGTGGACTAAATCCACATCTAAACGTAGGTTTAATGTGGAATAAATCAGATCTAAATGCAGGACTGATGTGGACTAAATCCTGATCTAAACGCAGGACTAATGTGGACTAAATCCAGATCTAAACACATGACTAATCTGGATTAAATCTACATCGAAATGCAGCACTGATGTGGACCTAAATCCAGATCTACACCCAGGACTAATGTGGACTAAATCCACATCGAAACGCTGGACAAATCTGGACTAAATCCATATTGAAACGCTGGACCAATATGGACAAAATCCAGATCTAAATGCAGGACTAATGTGGATTAAATCCAGATCTAAACCCAGGACTAATGTGGACTTACAACAGGGCTAATTGTAGGGCTCACCTTACTATTTGTGGTGAAGTAATATGACTTACTGCTCATTCCAAGTTCTTATGCAAATGCAATTTTTCTTAATTGTCAACATTTTAAACATTTTTATATATAATATTATATAATTTTAATAATTCTAAAGGACTGAAAATGGTCATTGGCTGAATTTGCTGCATTAGGAGGTCATATTTACTGAATTCCAAAGTTGTTCCATTCACGTTTGTGTTTTGGAGTTCCTGCTTGAATTTTTTGCAGGATGTCAGAATAGCCTCCCCAGCTGCTGTTTGGATGTGAACTGCCCCCCCCCCCCCCTCTGAGATTTTTTGGTTGAGGATGCTCCAAATATGGTGGTGGTCAGGGGAGGATGGAGGGCCACAGCATCAGTTTATCTCCTTCTATGCCCAAATCAGCCAGTGATGCAGCATGTGATAATATTTTGTCATGCATAAAGAGGAATTTCTTACGGAAAGCACGGCTCTTCTTTTTGTACCATGGAGGAATGTGGTCAGTCAGAAACTCCACCTACTTTTCAGAGGTAATTTTCACGCCTTCAGGGACGCTAAGGGGGCCAACCAGCTCTCTATAGTTGGTCTTCATGTAGGTCTGGGCCCATTTCAGCTGCTGTTGCTTGAGAGTGCTGTTTAGTGGTGACTGAACAGAAGGTTTACATAAAGCTGCAAGCTGCTGAAGGATCCTGCACCTTGATGTTTGTGTGACTCCAGAAACACCAGCAGCTTCAAATCTCTGCTTGCCACATTTTGACAGCAGCTGCTCTCTTAATCTGATATATTTGTCTGGCTGAAACCTTTCTCATTCTGCTTTGATCTGCACAAACCTGAGTGTGCTCTAATCAGCCACAAATCTCTTAATAGTAGGGGTGTGTATCGGCAAGAGTCTGGCAATACGATACATATTCCGATATTGTACCAGAACGCATTTTCTTTGTTTGATTTTTTGAATATGACTTAGAAAGAACTCTACTTGAATGTCAGTATGTCTTCCTTTGTAATAAAATGGTCAAATTCAGTTTATGTAATGATTACAATGTTAAGCACTGCAACTGGATCTCATATATAAGTTGCTTTTAACCAGGCTAATTCATTGTGCTTTTATTTTGGTAACTTAAAATATATAAAGGGAACAGTCAGCATTGTCTGATTTCCAAAACAAAATATTTTTCAGTATAAGAAAAAAAATAGAATAAATGTTCCTTAACCAATCAGCTTCTAAAAGTATGATTGAGGAAATAAAGTGCTGTTTATTTCACACATTAATGTAGTTTAATGTAGAGCTTAAAAAATAAAGGAGAAAAAAACAAATTCCATCCAGAAACATTAAAGTGATGATGATGAGGCAGCATGACAGGATGAAGAGCTTTAATGTGGCTCAGATGCTTTGCTTCCATGACAGTCTGCTCTGCAGCTCCACTTTCTCACACGTGGAAGTAAACACGGATTTCACTACTCATTGCCATGACCATGGCCTTTTTTCAGAGCGACACAAAAACAGAGTAGCAGTTTTTTGTTGTTGTTTTTCATTGTGACGTTCATTCAACCAGGAAGTTTATTTTTCTCCAAAGCACCGCAATCCATGTTTTTATCTGATACTGGCAGCAACATGGAACAGAGTTTGGGTTCAGTACCCGCCCCAAGTAAAAGTAGTTGATGTCTCAGAACGACAGAAAAAGCTGCTTTCGCAGCTCTTGTAGTTGTTTTGTGTTGTAGCGCTGTGTTCTCTGCTGCCAACTAGCGATTGGAGGTTGAAATGGAAAACAAGTCAGACGCTGAAGGAAGCCCATAAATAATTGAATGAATATTGTCCTGACAACATTTGAGTCAATGAAAGAATCGCCAAATGAGGGAGTCACATGATGAGGTGCCAGGATATGGCTGCATAGTGGATGAGCTCCGTACCCCGTCTTAGTTTTCTACGTCAAATTACGAAACTCTTCCTGTATGCATAATTTAAACACAGCTAAACTTGTTAAGATACAAGAATATTTTTTCTCTCCCATCCGAAACATCGCCATGAGTCAGAAAAAAATGAAGTATACAAACGCGCCTCCTGACTGTCTTTACTGGCGAAGCTAGCCCTGCTAATCAACATGAGGGCCAGAGGACCGAAATAAGCGACCTTCTTGCAACCCTAACCCTAACCCATTACTCCGTGGAGACGGAGTAATGCAAGCAGAGGGGAGAGAGGAAGATTTTTACACATGACGGGGGGAGAGCATCAAGGCGTGGCTGGATCCAGAAGACAGGTGTAGGACAGGTAGAGTCTTCGGAACCCACACAGACCAAAATAAAGTCTGCACTTGGTTGGGGAGTTACTACACTGCCATGTTCTGTTTTAGTGCAGTGTTTAAGTTTTCGTTTTTGTATTTTTGTTAGTTAGGGGAAATTTTCAGACAGTGAGGAAGTTGTTTATGTTGCATGTGTATTTGTTCTAAGATGTCATTGGATTCTAGGTCACCTTAAACGAGAAGCAGAAGCTAATTTTAAAATTCTATAACAATGGGTAATATGGATATGAACCTGGTGTCTTGGAATATAAATGGCTGCAGCACGCCGATTAAAAGGAAAAAAGTTCTCAGTTACCTCAAATCTCATGATACTGATGTTGCATTTATCCAAGAAACGCATTTTGGAAATAAGGAAGCCTTAAAAATGAGAAGAGACCGGATTGGCAAAATGTTTCACAACTCAGTATGGAGTAAAAGCTGGGGCGTGATGACAATTATCAACAAAAAACGTAACTTTGTATTTCTAAAGCAGCTTCAGGATGATGATGAATCTAGGCACAGGGGTTGCAAGCCAGTTACTTCTGTGCCGGTCCCAAGCCCGGATAAATACAGAGGGTTGTGTCAGGAAGGGCATCCGGCGTAAAAATGGCCAAAATAACCATGCGATTCATCCACAACACTTTAAACATACCGGATCAGTTGAGGCCCGGGTTAACAACGACCGCCACAGATGCTGTTAACCTACAGGGTGTCGTTGGAAATTTGACTACTGTTGGTCGAAGAAAGAGGGGAGGCAGAAGGGTCCGTGGCCAGAGAGAGAAGGGAAAAGGCAGGAACATAGGTTTGAGAATAGGAACTTTTAACGTTGGCACAATGACAGGGAAAGGCAGAGAGCTGGCAGACATGATGGAGAGAAGGGTGGTAGATGCACTGTGTGTGCAGGAGACAAGGTGGAAGGGCAGCAAGGCACGTAGTATTGGAGGATACAAAGAGTGATTCTGAAGGGGGAGTTTGTGAACAGTGTTCTAGAGGTGAAAAGAGTCTCAGACAGAATGATGAGCCTAAAGTTAGAAATTGAAGGGGTGATGGTGAATGTAGTCAGTGGGTATGCGCCACAGGTTGGCTGTGAGTTAGAAGTGATGGAGAAATTCTGGAGTGAGTTGGATGAGGTCATAGAGAGTATCCCCAGAGGAGAGAGAATTGTTATTGGAGCATACTTTAATGGGCATGTTGGTGAGGGCAACAGAGGTGATGAGGAGGTGATGGGCAGGTCTGGTGTGAAGGAAAGGAATCTGGAGGGACAGATGGTGGTGGACTTTGCGAAGAGGATGGAAATGGCTGTAGTCAACACTTAGTTCCAGAAGAGAGAGGAACATAGAGTGAGATACAGAAGTGGATGCAGGAGTACTCAGGTGGACTACATCCTATGTAGACGAGGTCATTTGAGAGAGGTTAATGACTGCAAAGTGGTGGTAGGAGAGAGTGTAGCCAGACAGCACTGCATGGTGGTGTGTAAGATGACGCTGGAGGTCTGGAAGAAGAAGAGAGGGAAAACAGAAAAGAAGAACAAGTGGTGGAAGCTACAGAATGAAGAAACTTGTGAGGAATTTAGGCAGAAGTTGAGACAGGTCCTGGGTGGTCAGGGTGAGCTTCCAGATGACTGGGAAACTACAGAAGAGATTATCAGGGAAACAGGTAGGAAGGTGCTAGGTGTGTCATCTGGAAAGAGGAAAGACGGTAAAGACACTTGGTGGTGGAATGAGGAAGTACAGGAATGGGTCCAGAGGAAGAGGTTGGCAAAAAGGAAGTGGGATGTAGAAAGGACTGAGGAAGGTAGACAGGAGTACAAGGAAGCGCAGCGTAGAGTGAAGAGAGAGGTGGCAAAGGCCAAACAGAAAGCTTACGATGAGCTTTATGACAGGTTAGACACAAAGGAAGGAGAGAAGGACTTGTACAGGCTAGCCAGACAGAGAGACAGAGATGGGAAGGACGTGCAACAGATAAGGGTGATTAAGGACAGAGATGGAAAGGTGCTAACAACCCAGGAGAGTGAACAGAAAAGATGGAAGGAGTATTTTGAGGAGCTGATGAACGAGGAAAATGACAGGGAAAGAAGGGAGGAAGATGTGGTTGTTGTGGAGCAAGAAGTAGCAGAGATTGGAAAGGATGAGGTTAGGAAGGCTCTGAAAACGATGAAGAGCGGAAAGGCCGTTGGTCCTGATGACGTACCTGTGGAGGTATGGAAGTGCTTAGGAGAGACAGCAGTGGGATTTCTAATGAGTTTGTTCAATAGGATTCTAGAGAGTGAGAAGATGCCTGAGGAATGGAGGAGAAGCGTTCTGGTCCTGATCTTTAAGAACAAAGGTGACACGCAGAAGCAACTATAGAGGAATAAAGTTGATGAGCCACACAATGAAGCTGTGGGAAAGAGTAGTGGAAGCCAGGCTTAGGAAGAAGGTTGAGATTTGTGAGCAGCAGTATGGTTTCATGCCCCGTAAGAGCACCACTGATGCCATTTTTGCTTTGAGAATGTTGATGGAAAAGTACAGAGATGGTCAGAAGGAGCTGCATTGTGTGTTGGTAGATTTAGAGAAGGCGTATGACAGGGTGCTGAGGGAGGAGCTGTGGTACTGTATGAGGTCGTCTGGAGTGGCAGAGAAGTACGTCAGAATAGTTCAGGACATGTATGAGAGAAGTATGACGGTGGTGAGATGTGCTGTAGGTCAGACAGAGGAGTTCAAGGTGGAGGTGGGACTACACCAAGGATCCGCTTTGAGTCCCTTTTTGTTTGCTATGCTGATGGACAGGCTGACAGACGAGGTAAGACAGGAATCTCCCTGGACAATGATGTTTGCGGATGACATTGTAATTTGCAGTGAGAGTAGACAGCAGGTGAAGGAACAGCTAGAGAGGTGGAGGTTTGCTCTGGAAAGAAGAGGCATGAAGGTCAGTCGTAGTAAGACAGAATACATCTGTCTGAACGAGAGGGATCAAGGTAGAAGCGTTAGGTTACAGGGGGCTGAGGTGAAGAAGGTGCAGGAGTTTAAGTACTTGGGGTCAACAGTTCAGTGTGATGGGGAGTGTGGAAAAGAGGTGAAGAGGCGAGTGCAGGCAGGTTGGAGCGGGTGGAGGAAAGTGTCAGGAGTGTTGTGTGACAGAAGAGTGTCAGCAAGACTCAAAGGAAAGGTGTACAAGACAGTGGTGAGACCAGCTCTGCTCTATGGGTTAGAGACGGTAGCAGTGAGACAGAAACAAGAGGCTGATATGGAGGTAACGGAGATGAAGATGTTGAGGTTCTCCTTAGGAGTGACCAGGTTGGACAGGATAAGGAACGAGTACATCAGAGGGACGGCTCATGTTGGCTGTGTTAGGGACAAAGTCAGAGAAGCCAGACTGAGATGGTTTGGACATGTTCAGAGGAGGGATAGTGGATCTATTGGTAGAAGGATGTTGGAGATGGAGCTGCCTGGCAGGAGGGCAAGAGGACGGCCAAAGAGGAGATATATGGATGTCTTAAAAGAGGACATGAAATTGGCTAATGTTAGGGTAGAAGATGTTCATGATAGAGTGAGGTGGAAAAGGATGATTCGCTGTGGCGACCCCTGATGGGAAAAGCCAAAAGAGAAAGAAGAAGCTTCAGGATGATGATGGGACGACTGCTATGCATTCAGGCCCTTATTAATGGGATTAAGGTTGTTTTGGTGAATGTGTATGCCCCAAATGGGGATGAACCTGACTTTATTTACAAGATTAATAAGATGCTGAGTAATTTAGAAGGACATATATTGATAGGTGGGGACTTTAACCAGGTGCCCGATGATTTTCTAGATAAAAGTACTAACAATGTTAAGTCCAACACCAGAAAAGGGTTGGCATTAAATTATCTTAAAGAGGAAATTGGGTTGGTAGATATCTGGAGACTTGTACACCCCTCGAAAATGGAATATACATTCTTCTCACTCTCCCACAAATCTTATTCTTGAATTGATTATTTTCTTATCTCAAACTCAAGCACTGAACTAGTTCATAATTGTGAAATAGGTGTTATTGCCCTCACTGATCATGCACCAGTGGAACTACACATTCATTTACAAATGGGTAAAATTAAGCGTGGTAGATGGAAACTAAACTTGGGTATCCTGCGGGATGAACAGTTTGTAGCATCATTGAAAGAGGGAATCAAATGTTTTTTAGATATAAATATTGGGTCAACTGACAGGATGGCCACGGTATGGGATGCTCTTAAGGCATTCATGAGAGGAAAATGTCTGGGCTATAGTTTTAAAAAAGCAAGGGAGAGCAGGGAGAAAATAAAAATACTGGAGAATCAAATAAAGGAGTGGGAAAAACAGGTAGCACAAAACTATAATGAAAGTAAATTTAAAGAAATTTGTAAACTGAAATTTAACCTCCATGAAACATATAATAAAAAGGCTGAATATGCACTTTTTCGGCTCAAAGCAAACTTCTATGAGAAGGGTGAAAAGACGGGAAAGCTACTGGCTGGACAACTCAAACAGCTGGACAATCAAAACGTCATCACAGCAATAAAGAAGAATGATAGACTGGTGACATCATCTGGTGAAATTAACACGGTCTTAAAACAGTTCTACCAAAAATTGTATACATCGGAAACTATTGTTAGCACAGAACAGTTAGATGCTTTTTATAATAAGGTGACGATACCACAGATTTCACAAGAGGGAAAGGATGCAATGGACTCTATTTTAACGGAAGCTGAGGTTAGGAAAGCAATCAGTAAGATGAAAACTGGAAAATCACCTGGGATAGATGGTTTTACAGTTGAGTATTACCAAACATTTGCAGATGTATTGTGCCAGTTCTTAACTAAAGTACTTCAAAAAGCCTATGATTTTGGGACACACCCTGAAAGCTTTAACTAGGCAATAATATCATTAATACCAAAAGGTGACTTAACGGACCCAGCCAATTACAGACCCATAAGTTTAATAACTGTGGATTGCAAAATACTATCAAAAATATTAGCAATGACGCTAGAGAAGGAGTTGCCAAATATTATTCATAAAGATCAAGTTGGTTTTGTCAAAAATAAACTGTCAGCTGATAACATGAGGAGATTACTACATCTTCTATGGATGAATAATCATAGCTCCAACCCCGTAGTCGCAATATCCCTTGATGCCCAAAAGGCTTTCGATAGGGTTGAATGGAAATTTTTGTTTACAGCACTAACAAGATATGGAGTTGGAGACAACTTTTGCTGGTGGATTAAGACATTATACTCTGGACCAAAAGCTGCAGTTTTCACAAATGGGGTACTATCTTCTTTTTTTGATATCTCTAGATCAACCCGTCAGGGATGCTTCTCAGCCCGCTCTTATTCACAATATTTTTGGAACCCCTGGCTATCCAAATCAGGGAAGATTCTAGAATTAAGGGTGTATATGGAGGGGATAGGGACCATAAACTATTTCTGTATGCGGATGATATTCTAATACTGAGCCAAGACCCCGCTAACTCCATACCAACTCTACTAGAGGTTATTAATGAATACTCCAAACTTTTTGGGTATAAAATATATTGGCACAAATCAGTGGCAATGCCAGTATCTCAAACTTCCACCCCAAACATGCTGTCTGGTTTTAACTGCAGATGGGTAGATAAAGGGATGAAATATTTAGGTATAGAACTGAACCCAAGTATTCTTGACATTATGGCAGATAATATGGAAAAATTACTCACCAAAATTAAAACTAATTTAGATAAGTGGAGTAAGTTAAACTTGACATTATGGGGTAAGGTTAATACAATAAAAATGGCTGTGGCCCCGGTAATAAATTGCTACACTGGAATGTTACCAATGAGCATCCCAAAACAAATGCTACTAGGATACAATAAAATTATTAAAGAATTTCTTTGGAATGGCGGGAAACCCAGAATCAGTATGGACCGGCTCTGCCAATTAAAAAAAGATGGCGGATTAGCTCTACCTAATATAGAACACTACAGCATCTCCTTTGAGATGTCAAGACTGACAAAGCACTGGGTTGGTTGAGAGCTGGACGCAGACTGGGTCCTAGTGGAATGGGGCATTACGTTCCCATTTACACCGATGGAGATATTAGTGCAAAAGCCAGGTGAACGGCGAGGCAAGACCAATAACCCAATCTTGGAATTCTCAAAGATGGTATGGTTAGAGATGCGTAAAAAGTGTAAGCTCTCTCCACACCTTCAAAAGTATGCATCTTTTTGGCACAACCCTAAAATTAAGATTGGTAAACAATCTATCTACTGGGCACAGTGGTTGCAAAAAGGTATTAGAAAAATTGGTGATTTATTCCAAGGGGATATTTTCATGTCATATGATGACATTAAGATGAAATATTATTTGGAAGGACATGGCAACTTTTGGAGGTATTTATAACTTGCTTGAAAGGGAAAGTTGGGTTGTCGCAAGATGGGAATCCAATAGAAAACTTTCTACGACTACCCACATTGCTAAGCAAGGCATCCAAATGGTATAAAATCTGCCCATGGGCTAAAAAAAATCACAAGCAAAGGACTTGAAACAATATGGGAAAGTGACCTGTGTTGTACAATTGATGATGATTAATGGCAAACAATTCTTTCTGACAATGGAATTTACATCAGGGAAGCCAGAGGCAAATGTATTCAATATAAAATACTTAACAGGTACGACCACACTCCATCTAGACTTCATGTAATGGGAATCAGTGAAAATGATCTGTGTTGGAAGTGTCATAAGGAGAGAGGTACCTATATTTATGCAAGATGGGAGTGCTCACTTATTTCTACATTTTGGAGTAAAGTGTTGGAATGCATACAGGGCTGGATAGCATGTGAACTTCCCAAATCACCAAGACTATGTCTCTTAGGGGATAGATAAGAGGTGCCGCTACTAAGCAAAACTACTTTCAGAGTATTGAATACTGGACTGTTGACATGTGCTCGCCTTATTTTGACATTATGGAAAGAACTCCAAATCCCAACGCTACAAATGTGGAAAGAAAAAATTATAGAAAATAGCACCTTTTAAAAGACGTTAGGAAAAGTGAGTTGCAAAAATATATATGTGGCTGAAAAATGGGACAGCTTTGGTCTTTATCTATCAATGATGCCTTAATGATGACACGTTCATACACTATGTATGGCAAACTGTTATCGGTAATCCTCACTTGTTTATGTTTATGTTCTGTTTTTATTTTTATTTTAGTGTTTTTTTATTTTTATTAGGGGGGTTTGTTATACATGTAAACTGTGAAAACTCAATAAAATACTTGAATTAAAAAAAAAAGATTCGCCAAATGAACTATCGCCATATATCACAGGATTTTTTTCCCAACACCCCTACTTAATAGTACACAATATCAAGTCGCATCATCCATAAGTTAATTGAAAAAAAGAATTTTATCTTTTTGATACTGAAATACAATTTGCATAATATCAAGACCCACCTTTTTAATTTGGATTTTATTTTCTTATCTGCTTATTTATTCTGTTAGTTTTAGTATATATTATTTTATTCATGTTACCTTATTCTCAATTTTATGTTTTTATATACATCTTATATCTTTAATTTTAGCATGTTGTCATGATTTTAGCCAGTGTTTCTCGTGGGGCTCTTTTCTGCTAGGGCTTGCCGGCTTGGTCGGTGGTTGTTGCCCTTTTTTGGGCAGCTGGAGTTTACCTTTAAAGCCTCACGGCTGTGAAGTGGGCCCCTTTGCCGTCCCGGTGTGTGTGTGTGGGGGGGGGGCACTGAGGTGATTTTCCTACATCCGAGGTGCTCCTGGTATGAAGAGATTCCCAAATACTGTTTCCTCACGGCAGAGCCAAGCCTGAAGTTTCTTTTAGAAGTTACTTTCATAAGTATTCATTGTGTGGGGTCAAGGGCCATGTGTTTTTAACGGGGGGGGGGGGGGGGGGTGTTATTATAATATGTGTTTTTTTTGTTTTAAATATTAAACCACTGTTACGGCCCCTGACAGGCAAACCTGTCCCAGTCTAGGGGGAAATCACAAAGGGGCCAAAACATATGGACGATGGACACCAAATAGGTTAAGGAACACAATTTGAGTGGTAGAAATAACCTGTGTCCTGTAAAACAAAAAGAAAGAAATAATTACTGTGCTGGTCCCAACAAAAGACAAAACAGAGGGATTGGAGCCTTGGCCAAACAGAAAATAATTCAGGGAGACTACTGACCCAGCCACGTTGACCTTCGGAGTCAGCAGCTCCCTGCTAAGGCTGCCTAACATAATCTAACTATTGAAAATAAATAAAGAAAGCCCGCAAATAAGGACTACCGAGGTCCAGCCCCAAACTAACATAACAAAACCCAGCAGTATAAGACTGCTGAGGACCAAGAAGGAATCAAGAGAGAAACAAACCAACCAGCACAGCTCCAACTTAAAGCAACTGCTCCTCAGCCTCCCGCTCTGCCCTCTCTGCATGCCTCTCCTGTCTTAAATATCTGGCAGGTGCTGATCAAGAGCATTGGCTTCACCTGCCAGGTGAGCAGAGTGTTGGGATGCAGCAGCACATAACAACCACTTCGAGTTGCGCAGTTGTATGAGAAGCACTTTTTAATAAAGTTTGATTGATTATGATATTTTTGTTATCACTACATATCTTTGGAATAATGGAAGATGTTCCTGACAAAAATGTTTGCTTTAGCTTGATGAGTTTTTTTTACATCAGAGAAATAAACTACAAAGGTACCTACTGAAGCATTTCAAAGTTGTTGGGGGAGTTTTTATTGATAATCTGTCTTGTTGGCACTTTTTTCACTTCTTCTTTTCTCTTATTCTCACGCTCAGGTGTGTACGCTGGAATCAAGTTCTTCATCATAGACTTCATGTTTAAAAGCTGCCCGAAGCTCCGAGACAAATATGACACACCTTACATCGTGTGGAACAGCCTTCCCACTGACCCACAGCTGAAAGAGAGGACTAACGCCACCGTGTCCCGTCGGGTAAAAACACCTTCTCTTTTCTGCTGCACCAACTGTTGATGCAGCAAAATTCACACCACGTCAATGCTATAAGGTTAATGTAAGATCTGTTTTTAAAACAATTTAGATGATGTTGAGTGAATTTTTCTCAATTTTTAGAAAAAGACAGTCATCAAAATGAAGCAGCAAAGTACTGGTACTTAACTGGTACTTTTATTAGTGTCCACCAGATAGCGACATTTTTGTAACCCTAACATTACATTGCCCTAACCCCCTAACATTTTTTACATAATAATCAAAATCAAAGGTTGCTGCTGTTTTTATTATAAAAATCATCAAATACCCCTTAAAATTTATTTTGAATCATTTCTTTAACTTAGTTTAGAAAAATAAAATAGGTTTTTGAACAAATTGATAGTTTTTTAGGAGTTAGGATCCCAAATAGATGCCATATTTCGGAATGCATTAGTTTAAAAATAGTTTTAAAATTCTTGATTATAGCAGATTTAAACCCTGGAGGAACCTATTTCAATATTTACGTTTTCTTTTCTTTTTCTTTTTTTGTATACCTGCAGAAAAAAGCATTTATGTTTATTTTTGTGGCAGAAGAAATTTAAACCATCAACACAAGAAACAATTTAATACAATGTTAGAAAACAAGTTACAGAGGATCAAAAAATGGTTTTATCAGCCACCAACTGTTTAAGTTCTCTAACTTAAAAAGATGAGAGGCATGTTCATCATCGGTAAACCTCAACAATGAGGAACACAATATGCCAAAAATCCCGAATATCACATTTCCTGATTATTTTTTTTTAAATTTATTTGTAAATTATGGTGGAAAATGGATATTTGGTCAATAAACAAACAAGCTAGATTTCTGTCTCTCACAGACCTGTAACTTCTTCTGTAGAGGATCCTCTGTCTTCCACTGGTTACCTGTATTAATGTCACTTGTTGGAACTGGTTATGTATAGAATAGACACCTGTCCACAACCTCAGACAGTCACACTCCAAACTCCACTGTGGAGACCAAAGAGCTGTCTAAGGACACCAGAAACCAGATTGTTGACCTGGAGCAGGCTGGAAGACTGAATCTGCTACAGGTAAGCAGCTTGGAGTAAAGAAATCAACTATTAGAACATGGAAGACATACAAGACCACTGAGAATCTCCCTCCATCTAGGGCTCCCCCCAAGATCTCACCCCGTGGGGTCAGAATGATCTCAAGAACGGTGATCAAAAATCCCAGAATCCCACGGGGGACCTAGTGAATGACCTGCAGAGAGCTGGGACCAAAGAAACAAAGGCTACTATCAGTAACACACTACACCACCAGGGACCCAAACCCTGCAGGGCCAGACGTGCCCCCCTGCTGAAGCCAGTCCATGTGCAGGGGGGCCCGTCTACAGTCTGCTAGAGAGCATTTGGAGGATCCAGAAGAGGATTGGGAGAATGTCCTCTGGTCAGATGAAACCACAATAGAACTTTTTGGTAAGAACTCTACTGTTTGGAGGAGAAAGAATGCTGAGCTGCATCCATAGAACACCAGACCTACTGTAAAGCATGGGGGTGGAAGATCATGCTGAGGCTGTTTTTCAGCAGAAAGAACTTAGGACAACTGATCCGTGTAAGAAAAGAATGAATAGGGCCATGAATGAGGTCAGATTTGGAATGAAAACCTCCTTCAGTCAGCATTACAGATGACGGTCTTTCAGCATAACAACCATCCTAAATTCATGTTGCCTGGGTAACGAAGGAGTGGCTTCATAAGAAGCATTTCAAGGTTCTGGAGTGGCCTAACCAGTTTCCAGATCTCAGCCCATAGAAAATCTCTGGAAGGGAGTTGAAATTACAACACCAAGAAACATGCTGCCTCCTAGAGGCGATCTGCATGCAGGAATGGACCAAAACACCAGAAACAGTTTGTGAAAACCTTATAAAGATTTACAGAAAACATTTGCCTGCTCTCAATACCAAGATTATATTACAGATTATATAAGTATTGAGTTGAACTTTTTTTATTGACCAAATATTTATTTTTCCACCATAATTTACAAATAAATTCTTCAATCAGACAATGTAACTTTCCGGATTTTTTTCTCCAATTTGTGTTTCATAGTTGAGGAACAATTGAGTGTGAAACTAATACTTTTTGGCCCCACCGTGGTTAAAGGATGACCGGAGCGTGGTTGAGTCAGCTTTGGTCAGACCTTCCATCAGCTGCAGGTCTGCTGTCGTCCACCTCCCACTGCCCCCCCACACTGCACAAAGGGGCAGCATAAATAAATGATCACTGCCCATAAAGATCCTCTTCAATAATGCATTACAAGTCATCCCGTCTGTGCCGGACACACCACGTGTCTGTGCGCTGGAAGGTTTGAGCATGTGTGTACTGGCTGTGGCTGCAGTCACAGATGTCCTCTGTCCTTTCTTTCTCTCAGCTGTCCTGCATTGAGAAGGTAGGGGCTCTAGAGTGCTTCCCTTTGGGTCCTCTCCTGGGTGTGGGTGTGTGTGTGATGCATCTCAGGCCTGGCCTTTAGAACCTGTGAATAAAATGGACCAAAATGTCAACCAATCTGTTCAAAGTGTCTGAACACTCATTTTTTCTCTGCAAAATATCCAAAGTGTTGACATTTTGGCTCCATGGCGACGGATTCTCTGAGAATTAGCCGTGTGCTAACTGTGTAGCTTAGGGTGCATTTAGACCAGCTGGTTCCTTGTTAGTCCATCCGAACCCCCCCTTCCCCATAGCGCCTACTAATGAGCACCAGAGTTAAACTGCTGTGAGTCGAGCACCTTGGACTGTGTTCTGTGGGTAGACATGTATGTTCAGGCGGGATGGTTTCCATGAACTAACCCGTGTTTCTGGTCCCGCCTCGGATGCTGAGCGAATGGAACGCCCACTCAGCTTTGCACGTCTCACCTGAGCTTTATGCAGCGAAGTGCACGCCATCAAAGGAGAGAAAGAGAGAGAACTTCTTGTCAGAGTTTAACGGATGCGTTTCTACCAAGAACTGCGTGCGGTGGTTGCCGTAGTAACCAGAACCGCCTCCCCTCTCTGTCCTCCCGTTTTCCCTTCCTGTTTCTCTCATCACACTTTGTCTCTTTGTGCCATTTCTTCTCTCTGTTCATCCTGTTGTACTTCTATATCTTTTTCCTACATCTATCTGCCCTGCCCCTCCCCCTGTGCCCCCCACCTGTGGTCCCGCCCCCCCTGTGGTCCCGCCCCCCTTGTCGTCTCTTCCAGGTTCAACCGGTGGTGTCCCGCAGCAGCCTCGCTACCATTCCCAGCGGGCTCAGCAGGGAGGATGATATGGGACGCACTCACAGCACCAAGAAGGGAGCCTTCCACGAGGTTTTCAACCTCCCAGAGTCAGAGCGCCCTCTAGCGGGTGAGAGTTAGGGTTAGGGTCATTACAGATGTTCAGTATCTTCCATGGCATCCAAATTCAACACACTTTTGGAGCAAACACAGCTGTTTCAATCTGTTTGAGAAGTGAATTAAAACAGAAGTCATGGAGGCCCACAGAATGTTTTCCTGGAAGACAAACCTCCAAACTGACTAGTCTGTTTTAACAGAATCACTCATCTAGAGCAGCTTCATGTGAGATTATTTAAACCTCAGACTGGAGATTACAGAGAAGACAAACAAAAAATAAAATACTTCAAAAAAACTGGTGTTCTACGAGCAGAATGTCCAAACAGGAAAGATGTGATCTGCTCTTTTCTGTCTTTCTTGTTAAGACTCGTGGGGAAAGTCAGACTAAAGGATCCTAATTATCATTTATAAAAAGAAAATTAACCAATGAAAACATAAATGTATCTTTACTTCAGCTTTAAGTGGATTTATTGCAGAGGTCATTTCATCGTCTCGTTTAGAATCTGCTCCACAAATTTTCTGTCTGGATCTGTTTATTGCTGGACCAGCATCAGGCTCCAGCTGGTCAAAACAGGGTTCTGAACCTAGGACATGCGTGCCATACCAGATGAACATTTCGGGATTGATTGAAATGATGAGATCATTGTCAAATGTTATGATTCCTTCTCATGAATCATTTTCCTGACCACACATACCAGGGGAGTGAGAGGGGATGTCTTAAAGGAGCCCTGGTCACTATTGGAGACCAGCCTCTAAAGCAGTGCTTCTCAAATAGTGGAGCGATGCCAGGGGGGGGCGCGCGGTGGTGGCGGTTTTAGGCACAGGTAATACGGGCAATTGTCCGGTGCGCAAATTTAATGTGGGGGCGGCGGTGACAGCGGCTCAGAGCTTGGATAAAAAACTGGTCCACTATTCGGTTTCTATTTTCTGTTCTATCAGAGTTTGTAACAGCCTGAATCCTTTGAATCCCCGTCCCTGCAGCTGAGCGTTCCCGTCTCCTGTCACACGCGGCTGCGCGAGTGGGAATGAAAGGGGAGGGGTGGTGTGGGCTCTGTCTGCCAGGTGAATCGGGGCACGCGGATCACTGCTAGAGCTGCCTGTTGCTCAACACCTGGATCACCGCATGCCTTTAGATTCATCAGCTCGTGCTAAAAAATCATTCTTTATGAACTATTGTAGACATTTTGATGACGTCTTTATTTTCCATCCATGTTTTCTGTGTCTGCCTGTGGTTAGTTAGTGTCAGACAGACAAAAAGACAGCTGGTAATGCAGGAAAACAGCTGCACTTTATGAGATCATGAATAAACAATCATTATTTAGAAAATAGAAAAAAATATCAGAACAATGTTTTTATCTATTTCTTCAGACTAAAAATATTAAATATATTGGTGCTGCTGTATTCTTGTTTCAGATTAATTTACATTCAATATTATTTATTAATTGAATTATTTTTCTCAGCATCAAATGGTTCAGTTTGTCAAAATGTTTCTAGTTTAAATAATGACTGACAGATTCTTCTTTTAATTTCAGGCACTTTGTATCTTTTCTGTTTTAGACTATAACAGGGTTTCTGTGGCTAAATAAAGTTAATATTTGTTGAAAGTGGATTTATATTTCTTTTTGCTTTTGTTAATGTTAAAAGATACAATTTAGGGTTTACTTACACAAATTTTATAGATACTAACCTAATTTATTGTCACCGCGCGAGTGTGTGTGGGGGGGTTATGGGGGGTTCAGGGGGGGCGCGAAACATTTTCTTTTTCCTAGGGGGGGCCTAGCAAAAGAATAATTGAGAAGCACTGCTCTAAAGTAATGAGCACCTGTTACACCCTGTTCAACAGGAAACAATTGGAAGATATATGGTACTGTGCATTTAAAATGAAAGTGTTTTGCTCAGCACTGTTGGCTCTGCAGAGAAAGTGGGTGTGTCTGTTAGCCTGGGAGCGGAGCTGGAAGCACAGACTCTTCACTGGTCTACGTCACTTCCTTAAGACCCACTCGTTTTCATGGGTTGGGACCAGGGGCCAGTGCTCAGAGGGCAAGTTTTTAGAGGAATAATCAGAAACGTGGGTATGGATCTAAATACTGCTTTGGGTTTGTTTTTGTGAGGAATGAACATTATAATACACTTAAAAGTTCAAAAAGTTGATTTTGCGACTTGTGTCTAGACTTCACATCTATCAGTGCTGAGTAGCTGAAACAGATGCTGTTTTTGTTTGGCATCAAAAACCTTAAAATATTGATGAGTAAACCAGTTCAGCAATCATAGGAATCTTTAGCTGTATGGTAGCTGGTTGTGTTGCCTGTCTGAAGTGTGTCCTGTGTGTGTCGTCAGTGTGCGAGAATGGCTGGAGATGCTGCCTGATCAACAGAGACCGGAAGATGCCCACAGATTACATCAGGAACGGAGTCCTCTACGTCACAGAGAAGTGAGTGTTTGATTTCAGTCTGCTGGAATAAATTAAACAGAAGACTTTGAGCAGATCCATCAATCAGCAGAGGCAGAAGTTATCTTAAGAACAGCAGCCTTCAAATTTCTTTATGGTTTCTGACAGGACGTCTATGGAGTTTGTCCGGTGCTGCCGGCGCCTCTGATCTCACTCTGTCCTCTCCTCTGTCAGTTATCTGTGTTTTGAGAGCTCCAGCTCCAGATCCAGCTCATCTAAGAAGAATAAAGTCATCAAGCTGGTGGACATCACTGACATTCAGAAGGTACTTTCATTTGTGGCAAACTACTACTCTTACTCCCTGGGGAGGTCTTCCAGGCATGTCCCACTGGGCGGAGGCTCAGGGGAAGACCCAGGAAATGCTGGAGACACTATGTCTGTCGACTGGCCTGGGAACGCCTCGGGCCCGCCCAGAGGAGCTGGAGGAAGTGATCGGGAGAGGGAAGTCTGGGCATCTCTGCTTAGACTGCTGCCTCCGAGACCCGGTCCTGTATAAGCGGAGGAAGATGGATGGATGGACTTCTACTCTTTTTTTTTTCTTTTTTTATATTGGAATTTTTCCATCGTTAGCTAGTTATGTTAGTTATCTAACACCATTTTCTTCTCCTCTGCAGTACAAAGTTTTGTCAGTCCTGCCAGGAAGTGGGATGGGTATCTCTATAGCCACTCCTTCTACTCAGAAGGTACAAATTCTTTCACTACAAATACAAATACAAATTTTAATGACTGAAGTAAGCAAGATCTTTTCAAGAAGAAGTTAGAGAAATTTAACAACAAAAAAAACAAAGATCAGTGGAAGCCCTGCTCCCATTGTAGTTAAACACAATGATGTATTTTTCAGAGAATGTCAGATTAGCCGTTTTTACATGTGAATCAAGTGATCTATTTTAAGGTACAGGTAATTATTCGCTGACTTTTTTTTTAATTTTTATAATATATTATATTTTTATATTGTGAGAAGATTATTTTGTTCTTAAATTTCACCCTAAAATCCCGTTTTCACACAATGGTGGCATTATCTTGTTGTTTTCTTAGAACAAAAAGATCTTTAAATGAATCTAATAGGAAATAATAAACTGTGGGATATACCACTTTTTTAGTTAGCGCTGTGGTTTCATTGCTGGTTTTAATTCTACGTAATTTTTTATTTTGTTATTAATTTTTTTTCTTAATTTCTCATAACTGTGATGACATTTAAAAAATACCACATAAAAATTCTGTTATGTGATAAACGGAATTCCCATCAGATTCCCAACATGCAAATCAAACCAAGATTCCAAACCAAATTAATTTCAGAGAATGGATAGACCCCCGACACCATATTACCTGACGCATTTCACAGAACATTGAGAAGCATGAGATCCAACTCTTTTCCCACAAACCCTCAACAACCCTGTACGAAGTGTAGTGTTGATCTCTTTCTACCACAGACAAAAACCACACTGTTTTTCCTGAATCAGAGGTTTCACTATTGCACAAATTCTCTTCTCCAGTATCCAGAAGATTTTCCCAGAAAGGCTGAGTAATGAAATTTCCACTGTAGTTGGAGTACACCCTCTAGGTCCCCCTATTGACAAAAGGTACCACCACCCCAGCCTTCCAGTCTAGAGTAAAACCCTAACCGCCATTCAATTTTGCACTTGAATGCTATCAAATTCCTAAGACTCAGACCTCATACTTCCCTGGTTCATTGCCACCAACGCGCTTTTGTCTACCTCTGTGACTTCAGCTTTGATAAGGGACAATCACTCTCCTGTGCCCTCACCCCCTG
The DNA here is from genome assembly GCA_037389245.1 of Oryzias sinensis. Classification (NCBI taxonomy): domain Eukaryota; kingdom Metazoa; phylum Chordata; class Actinopteri; order Beloniformes; family Adrianichthyidae; genus Oryzias; species Oryzias sinensis. The sequence goes on from CM074507.1 coordinate 811,322, forward strand.
TTTCTATAGCCAAAGTTGTGTTGATGGGATTTAGGAGATTCTCAAACTGTTCCTTCCACTTCAATAAAGTCCTTGGTCAGTCATTAACCTCCTGTCTTGGGGTCCTGGTCCCTCATGAACTGTTGCTGGTGAAGTCTCTCAATAAAACAACCGACTCACCGTCTGATAACTTTTTACTACTCCTTCTAGAGCAGGGGTGTCAAACACTAGGCCTTGAGTACCGGCGTCCTGCTGGTTTTCCAGAAATCCTGCCTTATCTGCTGCGGATTACCTGGATCAGGTGTGTTTAGCCAATAACGAGCTTCAATGATAAGTTAGTTGCACACTGGCCTTTGAGGCATGGATTCTGACACCTACTGGGAGTCTGAGGACTAGATAATGAGGTCTATCCTATCTGTCTGAGGACTCCCAGTAGGCTGGATACTCTATACCCAGTAACCCAAGGAGGGGACACCCCCCCCCCCCGTTCAACAGGGTGAACTTTAACACACTACAGCTGAGCTAGGGGGCTATGAGGAAATCTATGCAAGTGTTAGCCTCTCACCACGGACATCTCCAGAGTAAGGTCAAGAAGTTGGGTTTAAGATTCCAAACTGTGGGTAGAGGCGAGCCCAAATATCTTTAGCTGGTATCGCTTAGCCTCTCACATGAGCTTCGGTCCCTCCCCACTCAGCGAGGTGACTTTCCATATTACCGGGTTAAGGGTCCATTACCAGGATAAGGCAGACAAGGCAGGACCACCATCCAGATCACACAGTACCGGTCCTTCCTGCCACAAGAAGGTCATCCCATGTCCCATGTTAATAGGCTAAAGAGGCCCGACCCTGGGGCCTCGCCTCAATGAACATTGCCCAGACGTCAGTGGGAGACCCTCGTCAGGATCATTGGCCCCAGATATAATAGACCTCATTATCATTTATCATGTTTTTACATTTACATTTTACATTTACAAATGGTGTATTTCTTTAATCAGTACAAAATAATGTTCTATTGTCAATGTTTGTACAGAGACAATAAAGCTTTATTATGAATTTTGAAATGCAGCTGTTACAAGCACACAGAATTCTTTGTTTGAGGTGTAAAATGTTTCACTGTCTAAGATGGTCCTGAAAATATTTCTATGTAAAAAATACAGAGCAAATAATCATGCCAATATTTCTGCGTTAAATTACGTCTTTTTTTGTGTGCAGACTCTGCCATTTTGTTGCTAATTTCAAATGATTCTGTAAACCCTTTAACCCTTTAACACCAGAGCTTTAGCTCCAGTGCTTAGATTCTTTCGACTTCCATAATTCTTTGACCGTTAACGCGATCAACGTAACTACAGCTGAGTTTGTCACGTTAAAAAGCAGCTTTACACTAATACTTTAGTTTCGGAGGACGAGGACTTAAGATAAGCCAGTGAGGGTCCTTGGGCAAGACCTTCAATGCTACTGCCTAACTCCTACTCAAGCATCCCACCCAGAGAGGTTACATGCAGAGAATGTGGAGTGAATGGACTCTTCGAAATCCACAATCAAGGTCAACTGCCAGGCAATTGGTAGCTCAATGTTCTAACATCCACAATCAGCAACTCCTATCACAACTTGAGATTGAAGTGGTACAATCCAATTGCAATACCACGGGAGAGCCAGAACAGCAGGTCAGGAGATTATACCACACTCCCACACTGAGCTTGGGTCCACAGCCCCAACAACTACAGATTTGGTGAGCGAGGCAGCAACTGACCTCAGCAACTGACCTGAAAGACAAGATAATGTCTAGAATCCTAATCCTCTTCACCCCTGTCGGGGCATAGGGCGTCTACTAGGTCTCTCCAGCCTCTCCTGTCCTGGGCCGCGGTTTCTAACTGGCCCCATGATAATCCAAGAGATTTGGCTTCCGCCGCCGTTGTTCTCTGCCATGTTGTTTTGGGCCGTCCTGGGACGGCCCAATGTCTAGAATGACACCAGGCAAACCCAACACCAGCTACAATGGTTAGGTGATTTGTAGCCTAAAAGTCTCCTGGAAACTGAATGAAGCATTGAGGGCAATTCCTACCACAACTATCACAGAAACCTATGAACTGGTTTACACTTCAGCAGCAGTGATTCTTGAGATGCTTGGCTACAAGAGCAACCATGGGAGAAAACAATACCCACCATGGAAGCAAAAGTTAGAGGCCAAAATCAAGGCAACTCGGAAGGATGTGAGTAAGCTGACAGAGCCTCAAAGAGGTACAATGAAAAAGCAAGTACCTAAGAAATACAGCCAGATGTCCATACCTGAATCACTGGAAACTGCCAAACAAAGGCTCCTAGCCTTGAGCAGCCGCTTAAAGAGGTACACAAGAGACAATGAAGCCAGACGGATAAACAGGCTGTTTGCAACTCAACCTGCAAAAGTGTACGCTCAGTGGCAGGGTCAAAACAACTAAACAGATTCTCCATTTCAGAATTACGTTGATTGCGCAAACGGTCATAGAGTTACGGTATGTAAAAGAGCATGTCATTTAGGTGTCGCTGGCAACCTCTCCAGCGTTAAGAGAACCCTGGTAAAACTTTTTTTACCACTTTTTTGAGAACTGTGCTAACTTTGACATAATCATAATTTCACTCCTTTCAGCGAGCAGTGGGTGCTGCAGTCATTTAATCTGTCCCTCCATATCTCTGCTTTCACATCCTTTCACTGGTGCATGAATCATCTCTGTGGAGGTTCTCCCAGATGAACTAACGGGTCCTTCTATCTGTGTCTTCCAGCCATTGGTGTTTGGTGCCATGATCCATAGAGACGAAGCTTTTGAGGCAATTTTTACGCAGTACATGAAGATAATGACCAGCCCCAAGCCCCCGGCCACCACAGAGCTTTAGACCTGCTGCCTCCCAGCCCTGCACTCCCCCTCAGCGGGTCGCAAAGGGGGCGGAGCTTCATCCAGGCTTGACCTGAGCTGGAAGATTCTCTGAAACGCGTTCAACTCCTCTGATGACTGCCTTGTTGAACCGCTTCCGACGCGTTCAGGCTGACGCTGACGGAGGAGCGAGGATCCATGTAGTTTTTATCAACCAGAGGGCTGGAGGGGGGCTGGTTCCCCTCTCACCTCACAGACCATCAGACTTGTCTGCTTCCTTGTTTCTGTGTTTGCATGTATGAATGTGTGTGTTTTGCACATTTTTTTCCTCGGCCTGTGGACATCCTGAAGAAAAAGATCCGCTGCCAGACTGGAGGTGCTTTTTAAAGGTTCAGTACTCGCTGGAACGTCTGGTTTTTTTCTGCTAGGCATCAGACTCCCAGCCTTCCTGTTGTTTTCATTTTTCGTGTCTTCATCTCTCCTCACGTTTTGCCTTTTGTCAGCAGCTAGAAACAAAAAATATGCTTATTTGTGGACACCTGGAATTTTAGTTTGCCATCTCTTGGTGGGTGAAGTGTCCCTGCCCCAGGTGGAGGAGTTTAAATACCGTGGGGTCTTGTTCACGATTGAGGGAAGACCAGAGCGTGAGATTGACAGGCGGATCGGAGCGGCATCCGTGGTTATGCGGTCGCTGTATCAGTCCGTCGTGGTGAAGAGAGAGCTGAGCCAAAAAGCAAAGTTCTCACTTTACCGGTCGATCTTCGTTCCAATACTCACCTATGGTCATGAGCTATGGGTCATGACTAAAAAAAACGAGGTCCCGAATAAAGCGGCTGAAATGAGAAATGGTGGCTGGGCGCTCCCTTAGAGATAGGATGAGAAGCTTGTTCGACTGCGAAGAGCGCGGAGTAGAACCGCTTCTCCTCCAAATAGAAACGAGCCAGTTGAGGTGGCTCGGGCATCTAGTCCGGATGCCTCCTGGACGCCTCCCTGGAGAGGAGACTTTGTCTGTGGGCTGGTCTGGGAACGCCTCGGGGTCCCCCCAAAGGAGCTGGAGGAAGTGGCCGGGAGAGGGAAGTCTGGGCATCTCTGCTTAGACTGCTGCCTCCACGACCCAGTCCCAGATAAGAGGAGGAAGATGGATGGATGAATTTCACGATAAGCATTTCTGCCTTTTTTCATAGAAAAAAACCCCAAACTTTTCGATTTGTTTAGGCAGCAAATTCAAACTATTTAGAGCTCAGATTATGTCAGACGGTCAGAGAACCTCCATATGTGTTTTGTTCCACTGTTGCACTTACTCCAGCCTTTCACTCCTTGCTCAGTGTTACTACAGCAAATAAGCTGCTCCAGCTTTTATTTGCTTATTTAAAGTTATGGCTTGCAATCACAGTAAGAAAGTAAACTTAGAAAGTCCCACTCAAATCATTTTGATCCATTTACAAAGCATTCCTAGTGTTCTTTTAACTACGATGATGCTATTTTTAGCCAAAATTTTAAAAAATGTCTCATTTTCAAGAACATGGTTTGTGCAGAGCGACAATAGTTCATTAAAAAAAAATCACTTTTGGGTTGTGGGTGGGACTGTTGCCACAGAGCCCACTTTCCCCTCCCCATTGCTGAGAGTTCTCTGTTTGCATGCTTTCCTGCAAGCTCACACCCTCAAAATAACATTAGCTTTGGAACAAATATAGCGAGCAGTATCAGATCTATCCAGCCGTACAGTTTTATGCCAAAATGCAGCTCAGACCAGGAAAATAAAAGCGTAAATAGATTTATTCTTGAAGCAAAGAGCTTGTGGTCTACCTGTTGTATTTCTATGTAAAAGATACAATTCTTTTTCAAACTGCATATTTTCATCTGCCATTGATTCAGTAATTTGCATTTAAAATAATCAAATATGCAATTTTTAGTTCGATTTTCTTTGTATAGAAATGAGGATTCTATTGTCTTCATCCGTCCTGTGGATCCCCCATTTTGTTGATCTCCACTTTTTGCGTGGATTATACTGAGCAGAATCTTTCCCACCTTCCGTTTGGCAAAACAAGCATGGTCTTTGTAGGACGGGGGTGCGGGTGGACAGTCAATGCCAAACCTTCTGCATTTAGTGAGAAGATTCTGGGACTGAAGGACTGATTGAGGCATTCCTCGTAGCACAGGACCCATTTTAAAGATGACAAAACAAGGGAGGCTGTGAATAACTTCTGGATTTTTCTGGACTGATGGGGTCCTCACTCTAAATGTCTTTTTTATTCTTTTATCACAATGTTCTCCTCCTGGATCAGATGGGATATGAAACTGTGACGACTGCAGGGTACAATTCTCAACTATTATTTTATCTTTAGATCTTTTATCTGCCTTTTATTTTCTTCAGTTCCTCCATGAGAAGCACCCAGATCTATTGAAGCACTTGATCTCTGCTGTGGGATTCGATGGCCTTTTGCTGTATGCAATGTTTTTTTTTTCCTGTTGATGATCTGTTGGTTCTGAGGAGCAGCTTCTGGAGGAGCTACCAAAAAGAATGTATCATGGCTCAAATTTCTTTTGCCAAAACTTTTTTTTTCTGTCTGCCATTCTCTGCCTGCTCATGTTTACAAAAATATGTTTGGAATCAGTCCAGTTTGAATTCCTTATAATTGTCTTTGGAGTTATGAAGACTGGAAAGCTCCTCCCCCGACATCTACAACAGGAACATGGCAAAAATGGAGGACTTGAAGCTTCAGATGGTGTGAAGAAAGTCTGGTCCACCATTGCAGCAAAGTTCTTACCTGAGACCTAGCGTCACTGTTTTTGGTAATCATAAACGCAAAAAAATAAATGACAAGAAAAACTGCTGCTTGTAGATTTCTGCTGTTGCTCGCAGTGTTTTATGAAGGGGTCCCCAAATCCAGGGCTCAAGTACCGGTGTCCTGCTGGTTTTACAGAATCCCTGGCTTACCTTCTGTTGATTACCTGAATCAGGTGTGTTTAGCCAATAAGGAGCTTCAATGGCAGGCTGGTTGGAAAATATGTAGGACACCGGCCCTCAAAGCCTGGATTTGGGGATCCCTGGTCTTATGCTACACACTGGGAATGTGTGGTGCATTCAAGACTCCACTAAATGTGGGTTCTTGAACGTGCCTTTGGCATATGTATTTCACACAGGTCTGTCATTACCTGATGCTAGCACGTGTAGTGGTCCAAATCTGATTAATTTTGCTCCAGGCTTTTTCTTTCACATATATTTCACATTTCTATATATTTTCATATATATTCCAATATATGAAAAACTTGGTGTCAGAATTCCGACCACAATTATTTCTTGTCCATAATCATTTTCAAACAGTTGGCACTTCCATGAATGAAAACAGATGCCATCCATACGTCACTACCAAACTCGAGTCTCTGATTGGTCAAAGGTCAACTGGTTTAACTTTCGATGTGCGTTCAACGGCTGCGCATTTTATACCTAGCCGAAAAACTGACTTAAAACCCATGTAGCAACGTGTGAACGCCAGAGTTTTAAACATAGATGCTTGAAAGATGCGTTTACATAGACTTCTTATGGGAAGAAGTCGCTTAACCATTGTGCTATTTTAGATGACCCCCCCCCCTACATTGACGTGTTCTCTCTACCATGACAAAGGTGGATAAAGGTGGAAATATTTCATGTAATCCATGGAAACCAGTGAAGATCACAAATCATTGAAGAAAAAAGGTTCAGAGCACTGTGTGTGTCTAGATGACCCAACTCCCAATGGTAAAGTGCCTAGGATAGAACAAGGGTTACACACACATTGGAGATGCTGGTGACAATGTGGCAATAGTTGCTATCTCCTGCTTTTATTTGTAGATTTGTTTTGAACGTGCCCACTTTGAGCAGTCACTGGAAAATAATTCTTTAAGAAAAAAAGAAAAGAAAATTCCATCTTTGAATACAAGCTAGCTGTGGAAAGTGGAACAAAGGACCAAGAAGCTTTTTACAGCAGCAAAGACTTCTCACCCAAAACAATGTTACCACTTTTTTTCCATTTTCTTTTTTCCAAAGGTATAACGTTTTGGATAAAGAGACTGATGTCTGGACTGAAAAATGATCCAAACCTATCTTTAGATCTGACGTGTATAGAGAAGAAAACAAACCAGAATTTTTAAAAGATGTGTTAATTGTCAAAGTTGATGTGATGTAAATTTTTTAGTAAGTAAATGAATATAAGGCATTTTTGTGTTTTTCTTGACTGAACTTTGACTTTTAGTTGCAGTTCAAATGAATGGCCACATGAGGTCAGTGTCAAACTTTTGTCAACAGATTGTGCTTCTCATCTACAGTGTGGACATAGTGTATGTATACATATATACCCCTGGTGCTATCCTATGACCCCAACTTTACATGACATGTTCTCCCTACCATGACAAAGGTGTATAAAGGTGGAGAGGATTTCATGTAATCCATGGACAGCAGTGAAGATCACAAATCATTGAAGAAAAAAGGTTCAGAGCACTGTCTAGTGCAGGGGTCCATATGACCCAACTCCCCATGTTAAAGTGCCTAGGATAGCGCAAGGGGTTACAGACACCTGTCCACAACCTCAAACTCCACTGTGGAGAGCTGTCCAAAGACACCAGAAACCAGATTGTTGACCTGCACCAGGCTGTGAAGACTGAATCTGCAACAGGTAAGCAGCTTGGTGTGAAGAAATCACCCGTAGGAGCAATTATTAGGAAATGGAAGACATACAAGGGTTAGGGTTGGGTTTGGGAAAATAACCTGTCTCCCATTTAAGAAGGAAGGAGGTGCATGGCCCATCTATCTGGACCCATCCCCATTCCAGCTCCAGCAATTTTGGAGAGCCCTCCGGCATCCCCTTCGTCTCTGGAAACAATTCCAGTCACAATCCCCCATGATTAGGGTGAAAAGAAACAAAATTGTTTTTTCTATTCTTTTTCTGTTATTTTTGGTATTGTTTAGTTAAAAATGTAATTTTTTTGTTTAATAAATAACTAAAGAAGGTGCGCTAAAAAATGAAAAAAGGAAAAAACGTAAAAAAGGTCGACGTTTCTGTTGTGTTTGTGGCCTTTGGTGCTGCACAAATCAGTCATCAGGCGGACTTGGAAGCTCAGTTCGTTTTTATTCTGTTCCACAGCTTCAACATACACTTGTTCGTCTTGCTGAACAGCCCATCTAGAAGCCCACCGGCGCCCCCTTGTGGTCGCCAACATAATAACAGTTCTAACACATAACATCTCCTCCCCACTTAGAGCATGTAGTAAAAGAGTAGCTTAAACTTATCTTCAACAATAAACATAACTGCAACCCGTTTTTTTTTTTTCCGTAAAACTGCTACACACAATATCTTGCAGGTGGTTTAGTTTTTCTCAGTGGATAACGTCTCACATGCTCTTTTAAAGGAGTGCCTTCTGCCTGAGGTAACTCAGGTGCATCAACCAGCCCTGTCTTTGTGGATCCTAGATTTTTATCCTGTCCTTGGTCAGTTGCTACCATGTGATCGGGAGTACCCACAGTGTGACTTGAGGGTAACTGCAGCTGACTAAATGAAGATTTCACAGCAGAGTCTTGCCCCCCCTGATTCACTGGTTCTGAACGCGACAGCATCTGATCAGCGTGACGTCGCCACAATCCTGTTTCTCCAACTTTCACTTGGTACGACACAGGCCCGGTTTGCTCCTGAACTACTCCATCTGTCCACTTTTCCTCCCCCCTGCGGTAGTCACGAACCAAAACTGGGTCACCCACACCAAACTGTCCCTCTCTGGAGTGACCTTGACGACGTAGTAGTTGAGAATCTTGAGACACCCGCACCGCTCCTCTCACATTTGGCTTAATGAGATCCAGCCGAGAGCGCAACCTACGCTTTAGAAACAGCATTGCGGGAGCCTCCTTAGTTGTGGCATGGGGAGTGTTGCGATACGTCAACAGAAAGGTGTCCAATCGCTGTTGAACCGAAGCCATCCCTCTCAGTGATTTTAATGCATGTTTAAATGTCTGAACAAAACGCTCTGCCAAGCCATTGGTGGCAGGGTGATAAGGTGCTGAGCGAATGTGCTTGATGGAGTTGGACCTCATAAACTTGTCGAACTCCTCCGAACAAAACTGTGGTCCATTGTCACTAACCAGGATTTGGGGAATGCCATGGCGGCTAAAAAGACTCCTTAGAACTTGAATAGTTTTACCGGCAGTGGTGCTGTCCATTATTTGCACTTCTGGCCATTTGGAGTGAGCATCCACCACAACCAGATACATGTGTCCTTCAAATGGTCCAGCAAAGTCCACATGAATCCGTTCCCACGGACTTGACGGCCAAACCCAAGGATGGAGAGGGGCTAAGCGTGGTTCTCTTTGCAGCTGCTGACAGGAATGACACGATTTTACTTGAGACTCAATCTGGGCGTCAATGTTAGGCCACCACACATAACTCCGTGCTAAGCTTTTCATTTTTACCACACCTGGGTGAGCGGAATGCAGCTCTTGTAATACACACGGACGAAACTTGTGTGGTACTACAACCCGACTACCCCACATCAGGCATCCCTGTTGTATTGTGAGCTCATCCCTGCGCAGCAGAAAAGGTGCTAACTCCACAGCAGCTTTAGCAGCTGGAAAACATCCTGTCGTAACCATCTCCATCACTCTTGACAGAACAGGGTCAGACAAAGTCTCCCGTCTGATCTCAGTGCTGCTAATTGGCAAAGTTTCTAACTGCGACGCATAGAACACCTGCACCGTGTCTGTCTTTGTTTCCTCAGAATGAGGGAGTGGCAACCGTGAGAGACCATCTGCGTTAGCATGAGCCTCACCTTTGCGGTACTCGATGGTGTACTCATGAGCAGACAACAACAAAGCCCAACGTTGCATTCTAGCAGCAGCCATTGATGGAATACTTTTTAGAGGGCTCAGAATAGAAGTCAGAGGCCGGTGATCTGTAAGCAGAGTGAACTTGTTACCATACAGATAATGATGGAACTTACGGACCCCAAAAACTATCCCCAGTGCCTCTCTCTCAAGCTGTGCATAATTTTGCTCTGCCTTACTCAGAGTTCTGGAAGCAAAAGCTATAGGTTTTTCCTCACCACTCGGCATCACATGTGAGAGTACTGCCCCCACCCCATAAGGGGAAGCATCACAAGCTAAACGAAGCGGCAGTTCAGCATTGTAGTGTGTTAACACATCCTGTGACACCAGCAATGCCTTTGCTTTACCAAATGCCAACTCACAAGCTTTAGACCAAGTCCATTTTTGACCCTTCTGAAGCAAAGCATTCAAAGGTTTTAGAACTGTGGCGAGGTCAGGAATGAAACGCCCATAATAATTTATCATTCCCAAGAAAGAACGAAGCTGCCCCACATTGCTAGGTGATGGCGCCTCCACGATAGCACGCACTTTTTCAGGTGATTTGTGGAGCCCTTCAGCATCAATAATGTGGCCCAGGTACTCCACCGAGTCCTGGAAAAACAAACACTTGTCCTGCTTAACATGCAAACCATATTCTCCTAACCTTCTCAACACTGCATCCAATGCTCGCAGATGAGTGTCTTCATCTGGTCCACTGACCAAAATGTCATCCAAGTAACAGTGGGTAAATGGTAACCCCAAGAGCACCTGATCCATCGCTTTCTGGAATAACGCGGGTGCAGAAGCGATCCCAAATGGCAAACGATTGAAACAGAACAACCCTTTTTCAGTTGAGATGGTTAGCAACTTCTTTGACTCCTCCTCAACTTCCATCTGCAGGTATGCATTTGACAAGTCCAATTTGCTGAAGCGTTGGCCTCCAGCCAAGGATGCAAACAAATCCTCAATGCGTGGAATTGGGTATTTGTCTACGCAGAGAACTGGGTTGATGGTTACTTTAAAGTCCCCGCACAGCCTCACAGTGCCATCCTTCTTGCTGACTGGAACCACGGGCGTGGCCCAGTTACTGTGATCGACAGGGGAAATGACACCCAGACTAACTAAGCGTTTAAGTTCAGCTTCCACCTTTGGTCGAAGAGCATACGGCACCTTACGTGGGGGATGAAATTTGGGCACACAATCATCCTTTAGCGTCACTCTTGCTTTAATTCCCTTTAGCGTGCCCAACTTGGTAGAGAAAACTGCAGCATGTCTTTTTAATACACTTTGTAAGCTTTCTTTCTCACCTTGTTCTACCATCAACACTGACTTTAAGTCTTTCCAGTTCAGTCTAATGGCTCTGAGCCACTCTCTACCAAAAAGTGGTGGAGCATCAACCTTCACAACATACAACGGCAGGGTTGCCAACTGATTATTTAGCCTTACTTTCACTTTAATGACACCCTCCGGTGTAAGCGGCTCTCCCGTGTAAGTTTTCAGGATTACATCAGTGGACTGTAGTGGCACTTGTTTCAGTTTGGTTTCATACAGTCTCACAGGGATCAAAGACACTGCAGCCCCTGTGTCCAGCTCCATTTCCATTTCTTGCCCATTTACTGTAGGCAACACTGTGATCCGACTGTATTTCTTATCACTTGTGACAGAGTTTAGTGCCAACTCTTCATCAGTGTGACTTTCAACTTCTTCGCTTTCACCCTCATTTGCATCAACTCGATACACCCTCTTCTTATCTCGAACTTTGTACTTGGTCGATTTACCTTTAAAGACTTGTTTATTCTCTTTTTGTTTCTTTGCAACTTCTGAGAACCCTTTACTCTTACACATCCTACTAATGTGACCCTTATTTCCACACTGGTGACAGTCACGATCCTTGTACCAGCAGTCATCCTCTGTATGGTTTGTTTTACCACATCTTCTGCACTTCATGGTGGGTTTCTGGGAAATTACAGCATTCACTTTCAATGACCCGCTTAACTGCTGTGCATCCCGTGCCACCGTCTCAGCAGCCACCGCCAAGTTGACTGCCTTCTGGAAAGTGAGGTTTTCTTCAATCAGCAGACGCTTCTGCACAGTCTCCCCTTTCAGACCGCACACAAATCTGTCCCGCAGTGCATCTTCCAGATATGCGCCAAACTCACAATGTTCGGAAAGTCTCTTCAAAACAGCCACGTACTGCGATGCCGTTTCTCCTTCCTCTTGATTTCGCATGTGGAACCTGAACCTCTCCGCGATGACCAGTGGTTTCGGAGCGAAATGGTTCTGCAACACATCTGTTATGTCTTTATAAGTCATTTCACCAGGCTTCACTGGAGCAATCAAGCTGCGCAGTAATCCATACGTCTTCGGACCCATCACACTCAGCAACACCGGGACTTTCTTGCCGTCCTCAATGCCGTTTGCGAGAACAAAATGCTCAAACCTCTCAATATATGTCATCCATTGCTCTCCGGACTCTTCAAATGGGTCCACGTGTCCAATCATTCTTGCCATGATGCGTCTGTCTTCCTAGACGACGGGTCTTTGATGTCGAAGACACGTGCAGCGGCCCCACTCGCAGTTAGCTCAATAGCCGTTAGCTCAAAGCGTGGACGTCCGTCTGTCACCAGCACTCGGCGTATCCGTCACTTCCACCGCATAGCAGACACTGGAGTCACACCTCGTCGCCAAAATATGTTGTGTTTGTGGCCTTTGGTGCTGCACAAATCAGTCATCAGGCGGACTTGGAAGCTCAGTTCGTTTTTATTCTGTTCCACAGCTTCAACATACACTTGTTCGTCTTGCTGAACAGCCCATCTAGAAGCCCACCGGCGCCCCCTTGTGGTCGCCAACATAATAACAGTTCTAACACATAACAGTTTCGACCTGTAGGTTTTCAGGTCCAAAAGAAATAAAATAATACTATTGCAAAAAAGCAGCACACTAAAATCTCAAAGGTGAGGCTCTGAGATGTTCAGTCTGATTCTTTGTGGTTAGGTTTTTGCGAAAGATTCGCGAAGCGAAACTGGAGCCCCAAAAAGGTCAGCCTGGCGGCCTTGAGATCTCTAGGGAGTGGGGGGGGGTGCACACTCACTCCATTTTACACCATTTTAAAAGGTTCTTAACTGTTTTTATAGCAAAAATGTTTTTAGGAGGGGGTTAGGATTAGGGTTGGGGTAGGGCAGTGTTTCCCAAACTTTTTCTGCAGGGCCCCCCTTTCTGAAGATTAGAATATTTTCGAGCCCCCCCACACTGACACAAACATACAAATCCTTTGTTTCTAAACTCCACCGTGCCTTATAACATGTGGTTAATGAGAAATCTTTCTCTGAACGGTAGAATTCTGTTATCTAAAGCTGAAGGAATCTCTAGATCTGTCTATGTGTCTCTGTCTTTAGAAATGCCAAAACACATCTGTAACCTATTAAACAAAACATTATTTGATTTTATTTGGAGGAAAAAATGTCATTACTTAAGGAAAAAAATGTTTTGTGCAACACCAGAAAACATGGGGGAATGGATGTATTAACCTTTGAAACTTTAAACAACTCTTTTAAAATAAAGTGGTTAAGTAATTTATTGAAAGGGGAAGACAATATCTGGAATGCATTTCCCAAATATATATTTGACACAATGGGAGGCATTAAATTCTTGCTAAAATGTAATTATAAAATTGAAGAATTACCCACAAAACATTTAAACTTTTACAAAGAAGCCCTGCTGGCCTGGAAACTCCTTTATAAACATAATTTTTCTCAAAAAACTTGTTGTATTTGCAATAACAGTAATGTACAATACAAGAATAAATCACTTTTTTCCTAGATGGTATGATAATGATATTGTTTTAATCAGACAACTTTTTAATTTTCATGGACATCTTCTGACGTATGAAGAATTTCTTTTAAAATTCTGTACTCCTGTTCCACTCAGGGAATATGCAATAGTGTTAGATGCCATTCCAACCAGTCTACTTCAACTGTTTAAAGGGATTTATAACACAAGTCAATTAAGAACCCAGAAATTTTTTTGGACAAAGTGGATATTTGTGTTAATTCAGTTTCCAATAAACAAATAAGAAATCTTTTACAGACCACAACCTTACCTGCCGGGAGGTTTGATTGGGAATCCAAATTTTTGGACATAAAATGGACTTATGCTTGGACTATTAGTAATAAATACTGTCTAAATAACAAAATAAAAGAGGTGTCCTTCAAAATATTGTATTGTATATATCCTACCAAAACCTTGAGTAGATTTGTTGTGGACATGGACCTGTTTTGTTCATTCAGGAGGAAAACTATTTCTCATCTGTTTGTGGACTGCAGACATACAAATAATTTTTGGATTGAAGTGGGAAACTATATTGGAAATATAACTAAACAAACTGTTACATTTTTAGATAAAGACATTATTCTGGGTTACCTTAATGTCAAAGTAGACAAAGATTGCATCTTCATTACACAATTGTTTTTATTATTGGCCAAATTCCATATCCATAAAGCCAAATGGTCAAACTCCAAACCTAAATTCCAGCAGTTTTTGAGTGAAATCAATCAGTAATGTACCATTATCAAACACCTGCAAAACCAAAAAGCAATTCCAACTAATTTAATTTTTGAAAGATTTGAAATTTATTAAACCCCCAAGATTTTTGAACTAATACTGTAATTCTTTTTGTCTTATGTTGTAAATGTATGTGTATAGGGTTAGGGTTAGGGTTAGGTGTTGGGGTTGGGGTGAGGGTTCCAAGCTGTACGCCTGGAGCCCTCGTGCACGGACCATTTCTGTCCCGACTCAGATCTCGCTCTCCCCTCTGGGTAATATGGAATCAATTATTTTATTCAATCACAATCTAAGGGTTAGGGTTAGGGTTAGGGTTAGGTTTTTGCGACAGTTTCGCGAAGCGAAACTGGAGCCCCAAAGAGGTCAGCCTGGCGGCCTTGAGATCTCTAGGGGGTGGGGGGTTGCACACTCACTCCTGTTCAGTCGAGGTAGGGTTAGGGTTAGGGTTAGGGTTAGGGTTAGGGTTAGGGGTTAGGGTTAGGGTTAGGGTTAGGAATATGAAAAATAAGAACCCCACGCTGTAAGCATGGGGCCCTGAGGCACTGGCCATTTCTGTCCCCACCATGGTTCCACCTTCATCCCCTTTGAATTAAATGTTTTTCTTGTGTTCCAGGATCATCCCGTTCATGAAAAGATCGGTCTGGTGGCCGCTGCAGGTAAGTAGATTACACACGGTTAGGGTTAGAGCAATTAATTCACCTGGCTGGGGGTCAGAAATCCCAAAATAGGGTTAGGAGGGGGCAAAAATTACACACGGTTAGGGTTAGAGCAATTAATTCACCTGGCTGGGGATCAGAAATCACAAATTAGGGTTAGAAAATATACTCCATGGTTGGGATTAGAGCTACCTGAATGGGGATGATTGAAATGAAAGTCAGAAAACCATAATAAAACCCAAAAGAAATGACATTTTAAAATTAAACCTTAAGACTAGGTTGCTCTTTACCACCCTCTGCTGGAAAATAAACCTAGGGGGCGAGGGACCTGATTGAATTACTCATTCACTCCCTCTGTCGGACCAAGAGGGAGAAACCTAGGACTCCAATATTTCAGCATCCTCATGGCCGTATCTGCTGTCCAGTTCACATTGTCCTGGTCTGTCTCCACTGGGTCATCTGAAAGGCAAATGTGGTTACACAGCTCCCCGATGTGTTCATTCAGATGATCCAGGACCGCTTTTTCTTGTGGTGGCAGGCGATGTGAATAACCAATCATGGGAATAACAATATTGGCTTCTGGGAATAATTGTTCTGCCACTTCAAATGTATGAAACATTTCAATTACTGGGATGTCTTTGTCCTTATGTGTCCTCTGATGGATGCCAAAGGACAAAAGAAGGGTCTTTGGCTGAGTATGGCAGGTGGCGTTCTTTAACAGGAACTCAGCATCCTGCCATGTCGCTTGAGGAAAGCTGTCCACTTGAATGTGGTCAGCTTTGAAGGATGGGAGTCTGCCAACATTTGAATCTCCCACAATGACCGTCTCCTGATGTATGTGGAGATGCCAGTCTCTGAATTTGCGTGGAGTGATGAGATTTTGTGTTGGAGTGCATACCTGCACAGCTGCTGCAGAGGATGCTGCAGGTCCAGCTGGGGTGGGGTGAGGAGCTTCTGTGTTCTGCTCCTGCGATGCACGCTGAGCATCTACTGGCTGCAGCTCTGGGATGAGAAATGATTTTGCTGCAGGGATGATCTTTCTTCGCGTTGGTGGAGGAGTCATCGGCGAATGATGATGAGGAGGAGGAGGAGATGATGCAGGGGATGAACACTCTGTGTCTCCCATCTCTGTGAGTTCAAGCAGGGGTGACCAGTCCTGCTCTGTGCTTTTCCTCTTGGTCTTTTTGGGGGCACGTTTACGTGCTCCTGCTGGGCTCTGTGGCCTTGTGGTTTGGGGCTGGACTGCTGGTGAAGGTGATGGAGTCAGCTCCAAGCTTAAATCCTCCTCTAGTTCCTCTATGTGCTCTGAAACAGAGGGAGGAGGAGGGGGGGACCGGTTCTCTTAACCTGGTGTTGAGCATTCTGTGGCAGCGGTCCAGGGTTTCCTGTTTCAGACGCGTGCCCAGGTGTCTTCTGGCCCAGCAGGTTGCGATCTCAAAAGGTCCTCTCCAACCTCCTGTGGAAAGCTCAGAGAGTCTGTTCAGCTCCACGTTGATATTGTTCTGATAATGTTCTCTCAGAATCAGGATGGTAGTAAAAGCCCAGTTTTCAGCATTCCCCTGTATTAGAGTCTGTGTCTGTGAACTGGGGGAAGCAGGTTTGATGATTGTGGCCAAATATTGGCTTATTCTATTTAGGGTTGGAGGGTAACCTTCTTTTGACACATTCATGGAGTGATGCACTGCTTTTATCAGTCTGTTGATGACACGCACCTTCTGAGTGAAATCCGGGTCATCTGACTGCACTCTGTGTGGGGGCGCTCCAGCTGCGTCTCCCCGTGTTGTGATCCAGTGGCTGCCATGTTGGTTTGCAGGTGTGGCGTAGCGTTGAGGTCTCTGAGCACGTGGCCTCTCCTCTCCGTCAGGGTAAAAGCGCCAGTGATCAGATGCTGGCGGTATGCTGCGGCGTCGTACGTGCTGCGCTCCGAAACAGCTGGGCTCCCTCAGCAGCGGGTCCTCTCTGACGACCTCAGCATAGGAGCGTCGAGGCCTCCCTTCTGGATGACGTACAAATGTACTCCTGTCTCGCTCAAAAACACAGCCTCTCCTACTGCTTTTCCTGGATTGGACCAGAATCCAGTCGTTTTCATGCGGCCTCGGTGGCATATTTGCACTTTCAGACTTAACTATTATGCTCGAGCAAAAACAAAATGGAGGTCGAGTCGTGTTTTCACCGATGAATTTCGGTTTATTTTCAGGAGCGTTCAGGTAAAAAATATAAATATGTACAAGCCGAAGTTGCAACGTTTCGAACAGTGAAAAGTCTTCATCAGGCAACGGCTTTGAATAAATTGAAAAACAATATGACAACCTGCCAATGCAGCTGCGCTCCGAGAGAGGTCCGCTCCGTCTGGAGATCAGAGTCAAAAGACCGTCTGCAGGGCGGATCAAAACCCAAAATGCACCTGGGGGCATCAGTGACCAATCAGTCCTTGTCTCCGGGCAGGATGCGCCCTCCACTGGCACGGTGGAGAATAGGAATATGCCAACTCGGAGGGTTGCATTCAATGACACTCGTGATTTTAAAATTTACATAGAACAATATTTTTTTAACTTATTTGAACTGTAAAACATGAACTATCTAACAAAGAAACAAATTATCCTTAAAACATCTTAATTGAAATATCTTACATGTACAATATACATTTGTATGAATTTTAGTGACTATAAATCTGGAAAACAGACTTTAACTTATAAAGAATTGCAGTGATTGGTGAAGTTCTCCTCAATAAGAAGTTATGCTGACCATCAGACCTTAATAGGAACATAAAACAGTTTACAAAATCATTTTTTTCAAAAATTAAGGTGGTTGCGTTTTTACAGCATGTCATCCTGAATGGAGTTGGAAGATCTGAGGAGAAGAGGAAGAACCTAGCAAGGAAGCAGAAGGGTTAGGGTTAGGGGTTAGGGGTTAGGGGTTAGGGGTTAGGGTTAGGGTTAGGGTTAGGGTTAGGGTTAGGTGGAAGGACAGGGCCCCACCTCCTTGCAGAGGCAGGGGGTGCACGGTCCATCCCCTCGCGGAACCCAGCACCCTGCTCCCAGTGAGGCTGAAAGGCCTGGCGTGCGTCATTTCGACGTTAGGGTTAGGGTTAGGGTTAGGGTTAGGATTGGGGTTGGGGTTAGATTAGGGTTGGGTTAACTTTTTTTAGCACGGGCCAACTGAGCTCACGAAAGGAAACAGTGGAGAGAAGGTAGAAAACAATAAAAGATAATAATAATAGTAAATAGACCTGTTCTGGATCTGCTTTCAGAAAGGTGTGGAGAGAGCTGGAGTTGAACCCGGGTTTTCAGGTTGGCAGGCAAGGCAGTTCAGTGTGAGCTAATGACATTGCACGGTCCATCCCCTCGCGGAACCCAGCACCCTGCTCCCAGTGAGGCTGAAAGGCCTGGCGTGCGTCATTTCGACGTTAGGGTTAGGGTTAGGGTTAGGGTTAGGATTGGGGTTGGGGTTAGATTAGGGTTGGGTTAACTTTTTTTAGCACGGGCCAACTGAGCTCACGAAAGGAAACAGTGGAGAGAAGGTAGAAAACAATAAAAGATAATAATAATAGTAAATAGACCTGTTCTGGATCTGCTTTCAGAAAGGTGTGGAGAGAGCTGGAGTTGAACCCGGGTTTTCAGGTTGGCAGGCAAGGCAGTTCAGTGTGAGCTAATGACATTGCACGGTCCATCCCCTCGCGGAACCCAGCACCCTGCTCCCAGTGAGGCTGAAAGGCCTGGCGTGCGTCATTTCGACGTTAGGGTTAGGGTTAGGGTTAGGGTTAGGATTGGGGTTGGGGTTAGATTAGGGTTGGGTTAACTTTTTTTAGCACGGGCCAACTGAGCTCACGAAAGGAAACAGTGGAGAGAAGGTAGAAAACAATAAAAGATAATAATAATAGTAAATAGACCTGTTCTGGATCTGCTTTCAGAAAGGTGTGGAGAGAGCTGGAGTTGAACCCGGGTTTTCAGGTTGGCAGGCAAGGCAGTTCAGTGTGAGCTAATGACATTGCACGGTCCATCCCCTCGCGGAACCCAGCACCCTGCTCCCAGTGAGGCTGAAAGGCCTGGCGTGCGTCATTGCGACGTTAGGGTTAGGGTTAGGGTTAGGGCGTAAGGTTTTGGCCCCCCTTCCAAGGAAGGGTTAGGGTTAGGGTTAGGGGTTAGGGTTAGGGTTAGGGTTAGGGTTAGGGTTAGGGGTTAGGGTTAGGGTTAGGGTTAGGGTTAGGGGTTAGGGTTAGGGT
>CM074507.1:830912-925043 GCA_037389245.1 Oryzias sinensis
TTTCTTCTCAGTTTGCACAGGACCCTACGGAGAACCCAAACAAGTAAATTCCTGTTTGTTCATGAAGAATGGTCAATGGTTTGATGCACAAATACTTTAAAATAACTGTTGTTTTTTACTCTTTTTGCTTTGTAGCCTGGTGAAACGTGGGTGGCCAACTGTTTCCTCTGTGAATGTGATAACCAAACTCTAACAGAAAAGTGTCATGAAATATATAAAGCCCCCCCAATCTGTAAACCCAATGAGATTCTGGTGAACGAGTCTTGCTGCTACATTTGTGGTAAGAACTGAAACCTCTGTTTCCTTTATGTTTTTATGCATCATTTGAACTTGGAATAACAGTAATATTAAAGTATTATATTATTTAAACCTACTGTTAACAACAATACTCAATGTCCCCACTAAAAGGTTCTTCAGTTTTCTCAAGGGTGAAAAACAAGAAGATTGTAAATCTGATTCTTACCAATAGTGATTCTTTGATTTTATAAATGTGTCGTCCTCCATCAAAATGATATAGTTTCACCAGATGTAATGTGGTAGTGATGAATCCATTTTAGTTGGACTGGACAATTTAAGACAAAAGCTGCAGGAGCATAATTGTAATTGTAATTTTAATGTATAAATAAATATGAGCAGGAAGCTGCATTTCATGATTTGTTCCACTTTATCTTTTCAGTTGAGAGGACTTGCATTTATCAGGGAAAGACGTACAAGGTAAGTTAATTCTGTTCATCCTTGTTCATTTAATAATTGTTTTCTTTTTATTCACCATGATGTTCAGTTGTCTTGCAGACACTGATGATTGTGTGTTTGTGTAGGTGGGAGAGCAATGGAAGGACCCCAACTATCCCTGCATGTCCCTCAGCTGCACACTAGAGGGCGTCAACACACAGAAACAAGTTTGTCCTGAACAGACCTGCTCTGAGGTATGAATTTGATCAGTATTTTACACTAATCAAGTCTTTTAGTAAAAAAGTGATGTATGTTTTGTTTTTTAACTAAATGAGTGACAATTAAAGATGTTTATTAACCTTTCTAGGAGGACAGGGTTTGGGATGACCAGAAATGCTGTTTCACATGTAAGATCAATTCCTGCAAACCTAATGCATCTACAGACGTTTTACTTTGTACTATAATCCTATTTTCCATTTAAATGCTCTCTTTAGTTTCATTCTTTAGCTTTTTGTATTTAATTATGAAACCCTTAAAGCGTTCTTCTTATGTTTTGTTTGCTGTTTTTTTTTTGTTCAGGCACATCCAGGAATCCAACCTGCTCTCCCTCACTGACTAACATAACCGCCACTGTAGACGATTGCACTGCTGTTATAGAAGTCCCTGTCTGCAAGGGTCAGTGCTTCACTCAGGCCAGGTGAGAAGACTCCTGACTTTCATGTTTATTCAGGTTTTTGTGGTGATTTAATCGTTGCCTCCTCTCTTTTAATCCAAATGCTTTTCTTCTCCAACAGCATGATGGGAAATGGAGTCGTGCATCAGGATTGCAAATGCTGTCAGAAGCAGACGCATGAGAACAAAACGGTGAATCTACAATGCCAAGACAAAACCACCAAGAGTTACAACTATGAGTACATTCAAACCTGCAGCTGTAAAATTTGCAACGATAAGTAAAACGGCTGCAATTTGTTTTCCAATCTGTCCTTGAAACCTGTCCTTCTCAGAATCAAATGGAGATGTTGATAACTTCAATGTTCTTCCTCCTAATCAAATACTGAAGTTGATTGTTCTTTCCTTTCAATAAATCTGTTCTTTAAGCATCACATGGAGCAGCTTTTTGTGTCTTTTTTTGTCATTTGCTGGTCAAAAAATAAAAGTCCCTTCAGCTTCATCTTGATAGCAAACTGCTGTCAGTTTGTTTATGGCAGAGAGAAAAAAGGTCATTAATTAGCATGAAGTATGTGAGTTTAATCACATAATTCAATGCATAAATAATAGGGGAAGAATATAAAAATACTACAAAGCAAGTTTGGAAACAAAATATGTCTAAACTCCAACAAGTAATCAAAAAATGAATGGATGACATCATTAAAGACCCTCTCCCATCCTTTTTTGATCCTTTCGCAAAGTATTCCCAGTGGTGTTTAATTAGAACATAGTTTCTGCAGAGTTAGAAAAGGGGTGGGAAAACAACGGCCCGCGGGCTGGATCCGGCCCGCCTCCATGTTTGGTCCCGCCCATGGAACAATAGCAGAGACCCATGTTTTTTTTTCTATCTGGCCACATGATCAAGACATTTTCTTCCATTCTTCTGCAGTCTGTGTCCCGATCTGAAACCTCTAAAATTCCCGTCAAAAAGAAGACATTCTTCCCTTTCTACGTCACAGTTCAGCTTTCCCAGTTTAACTCATTCTTTTACAGCAGGGGTGTCAAACACACAACCCGCGGGCCGTACCAGGCCGTCAGATGGTTAAATACGGCACGGTCATGAAGAGTAAAAATTATAAGTATGTTTAAAAAAAAAGCAAGTTTCTAGTCCATTCCTGTGGCGAGTTATGAAAAGCAAAGGAGAGGAAAAGCAAAATAGGTGAAACAGCACATCTCTCCCTGTGATCTTATTCAGATGTGTCTGAATAAGATGCAGTTTGGTGCTCAAAGAATACAACATTCAGCACCACTATGAGACTCACCATGAAGAAAAGTTTCACTATTTAGAGTTAAGAAAAGTGTTACGGTCATGTATTTATTTATAGTGCTCATTACGTTTTTTTAGGGTAATTAGATTCTTTAAATTGATATATTTACACACAACAGTTTTTCTTATTTGTTATTCAGATTATTTTATGTAACACAAATAAACCAAAACAACAGAAAAACCCCAAATATAATAATAATCCTCAGTCTCAAAAACTGATTTGTTTTCTTTAAATGTCCCGTTAATGTCTGTGCTGTAGCGTCTTCCTTTCAGAGTTCACGGTCACTCCCACTCCCGACACGTAGGCATTCTCCACAAAGAAACGGCATCCAAACGAAAAAAAGGAATCCTCTCACCCAAGAGTTGACCGTCCAAGTTTGTCCAAACAGAAATAAATCCAATGCCTCTGTCACGATGCTGGGGGCTCGAGAGCCGGATGGACCCAGATGCAGAGGCAGGAGGCACAAAGTTCCAGGGCAAGGGGTTTAATTACAAAAACAAACAAAAAGCGCTGCAGAGCAGGATGACAAACCAAAAAACAAAAACTCACTGTGACGTGGCATGAGACAAGGAACGAGGAACATGGCATGAACACCAGACAGGAATAACTAATGGACCAACCCAGGAGGAAGGCAGAGACAAGACTTAAATACAGACAGGGCAGACAAGACACAGGTGGACACGATCAGGGCTGATGGGGACCAAAGGAAGTAAAACTCAAGAAAACAGACAAGACAGGAGACTTTCAAAATAAAACAGGAAACAGAAACAAGACAGAACAAGGACAACAAATTCAAATCATGACAGCCTCGGGCGTTAAATGCGCTTCTTTTTTCTTTTTCTCTTCAGGTCTCTCGTAGACTCCCTGAAGTTTTTCCCCGTCACGACAGGATGCGCTCCCCCCCCCCCCTTACTTTGGTCTTCTTTATCAAATCAGTCCCTACATCAGTCCCCCCCTTTCAGCCAAAGGCTTTTAAGGGAAAACACAGTGATATGTATTTAGGTTTACCACATTTACAGTATCTTCTTTCTATTGTGAGTCTTCCCAAATAACTCTGTAATCAATTGGCCCTAATTTCTTTATTATTGTTGCTGGTTCTTCCCACTTCGGCACTAACTTTGCTGAAAACTTCTCAGTAGCTTTGGAGGATGTGACCTGACCCAGACTAAGTCTCCCTGCAGAAAGTGCACATCTTTTCTAAGGGTATTATAATACTTAGCATTTGTAGCCTGGTGCACACCCACTCTCTGTTTAACCTCCTCAGCCAGTTGTCGTTGTCTTTCAACTAGATTGTAGGTTGCTTGTTGTTGGGGAGAAGGTGGTTTGTAAATCAGTCTCTGCAGAGGGCCATAGAGGTTACGTCCCAGAGCCAGCTCTGCTGGGGTCTTTCCTGTGCTTTCTTGTTGGGCGGTGTTAATAGCAAAACGGAACTCAGGTAACCATTGATCCCAAGCATGGTGATGTTGGCCAACAAAGGATGCAATCATGGTCTTCAATGTTCTGTTTACACGTTTGGTGATGTTGGTTTGAGGATGATAACTAGTTTTTAACTTCTGCACAACCCCCCATGTCTTACAAAGGTCAATTAAAAGACTACTAGCAAACTGAGGACCTTGGTCAGACACCAGGGGCCTCATTTCTAAAACTTTGCGTAGGATTTGCCTCAGAAGTGGCGTATGGATGAAACATAGGACGTGCGTACTCAGAAATATTTGGATTTATAAAACCGTGCGCACGCACATCCTACGCATCTTTCACTTAATAAATCACAACCGATTCTAGATGCAGCGCAGCTTTTGTGGCTACATGACACGCCCATAGTTGCCCATAAATAGTTCGTGAAACGCCCACAAATTCATTCATTCATTGTTTGCGAAACCATGGCAAACACTGAGAGGAAATCAAAAAAACGTAACTTCAATAAATGTGAAGTAGAAGTTATCGTTGGCGAGGTGGAAAAGAGGAGAAAAGTGTTGTTTGGAGGGCACAGTGTGGGCATTACTAATGCCAAAAAGGCACGTGAGCAGCAAACGGTGGCAGACGCTGTAAATGCTGTTGCCTCACAACCTCGGACCGTGGCCGAAATAAAAAAGAAATGGTCGGACACGGGGGAGCACCGCCGACCAGATGCACCGGGTGACACACCCCAAAAGCCTGCAGAGGTCCAACAGGACGGCTCGAGGAAGTCAGAACCGGCTCATAAGCCACTCGTCCTCGTTTGCCAGCAAGTCTTCTTGCTGTCTAAAGATGCGTTCACTCCCAATTCTTCCATTTGCCACATCTTCTAAGATCAGCCATTGTGCGTCATTCCGCATTGTGATGGAGCATTTTATTTCCATCCATTTATTACATCTGACAAGCTACAGATGTCGGTAATAATCCACGTGGAAATGGGAAATTGATCAGCAAATGTAATTTCTTGTTGCTTTCTGAATGGTTGAGACATATGCCATACATTGTTTTATCAAAAATAAAACAAACTAAAGGCATATGCATGAATACCATAATTCCATAGCTTATGAAGAAATGTTTTAATATGAAAACAACTTTCCCCAGTGGAAAATTAGTACATCTGTCCGTCTGTCTGTCTGTCTGTCTAATTGCACCTATACAGTATCGGCTCCGCCAGACGGACACACTGACGAAAATATCAGTTTTGTACATTATTTCGTTCTGTTAACTATATTATTTATGAGGATGAATTGCACTAAATGCCAATATTGCAGAACATATTTCACTTTTCTTTTTCCAAATATGTGTTCATTTGAATTTCTGTTGTAATTTTCGTTTTTTTTTTTTTTTTGTTTCACTGCTGATCGATCAAACGGGTGTTGTGTAGCTGTTAATTGTCAGACTTGCTTTGTGAAGTATTCATGTTATTTCTGAGAGGCAGGATTGTCATTGTCACTTTCACGTGTTTCTTCCATCTGCCGACGGTGTCGCCGTTTCTCATTTCACCCGTTTTTGTGCGTACGCCTGGGTCAGAGCGTGAAGGACCGCACATTTTCCCGTCAAGTTTGCTTTTTATAAATCTAGACTATTGCGTAGAGAGCGCCGTACACCTTCTTTTGTGCGTACGCAACGTTTATAAATGAGCCCCCAGATATTGAGGAACGCCCCACCTAGTGAATATTTCCGCTATCAGATCTTGATAATTCGTGGTGTTTTACTGTCTCTTAAGGGGAACAATTCAACCCACTTTGAATAGTATGTTGAATAATACGTTTGACTTCTTCCTCCTGGGGAAGGGCCCCATGAGATCTATTCCGAGCATCTCTCCAGGTTTGTTGACTGTGAAGATTTGTAATAAACCCGAAGGTTTGCAATTGCCAGGTTTGTACTTTTGGCAAGTTTCACATTTCTTGGTGTGTTCCCAGACATCTTTGCGTACGCTTGGCCACCAAGCTACATCTAGGATCTTCAGGAGGGTTTTCAGGCGTCCAAGATGGCCTCCCAAAGGATTATCATGAAAGTAACGGAGAAACTCTGCGACTAAAGCCTGAGGCCCTACCAATTGGAACCTTTCTCCTTGGTTCTGCAAGGGAATTCTGTGATACAACACCCTGATGTACTGCAAAACTGATCCTTTGGGGAGAAGTGTTGATGTCAATTTGAGTCCGTTTCATCTCATTAGGTTTTGGGTCAAGATCTTGTGCGTGAGCGATTTCTGCTAAACTGGTTGGAAGATCTGAAGGACTCTTCAGGGTGACAGCAAAGCATGGAGATGGCTTTATTATCAAGGGTGTATATCCTCGAGACAATGCATCTGATGCAACATTGAGGCAACCTTTTCTATAGAGGACCTTAAAGTGGAACTGTTGCGACCGCAAAATCCAGCGCGTCAAGCGAAATGTTGTTTTAGGACAATTGAACGCCCATGACAAGCATGGTCTGTGTGGACAGAAAACTCCTTCCCTTCAAGATAGTGTCGCCCTTTTTGGACCGCCCAGACGACAGCCAAACATTCCTTTTCTGAGGTAGAATATTTTCTCTCAGGTCCTCGTAGCCCCTCTGGAAGCATACGCAATAACACGTTCTCCATCTTTTGTCTCCTGTGAGAGAATTGCCCCAAGGCTTACCTCACTGGCGTCTGTATGAACCTGAAAGGGAAGTGACATATCTGGCTGTGCTAGTATGGGTGGTGAGGTTAGAGCTTTTTTTAAAGCATCCATACTAGCTTGACATTCGGTAGACTAGTGCCACTCTACCCCCTTCTTCTTCAAGTAATTAAGAAGAGCCATAATATCAAAAAAATCTGCAATAAATTTATGATACCAGCCTGCAAGCCCCAGAAAAAACGTTGAAGAGATTTTATATCAGTTGGTTTCACAATTGTTTGTGTTTTCGCTGGATCGGCTTCTACTCCTTTTCCTGAGACAACACGACCAAGAAATCTTAACTGTTTTTTAAAGAAATGACATTTCTCCATGTTGAGACTGAGGTTGGCCCTATGGAGTCTCTGAAACACTTCTGCCAAGTCTTTCAGGTGGTTTTCTTGTGTTTTAGAATAAACACTGATGTCATCAATATATACAAAACACAACTTCCCTTTTAGTTCTCCTAACACTTTTTCCATAAGCCGTTGGAAAGTAGCTGCAGCATTATGTAATCCAAATGGCATGCATTTGAACTGGAAAAGTCCGATAGAAGTTATAAAAGCTGTTTGTGGCTTACTGTGGTCATCCATAACCACCTGCCAATATCCTGACTGCAAATCCAAAGTGCTGAACCAGGATGCAGCATCCATGGATTCCAAGATGTCATAAATGAGGGGCATGGGATAAGCATCAGGCAAGGTCTTGGCATTTACTCTTCTGTAGTCAACACAAAACTTTTAGGATCCATCAGGCTTGTCTACAAGGACTACAGGAGAGGACCAGGCTGATTGTGATGGTTCAATTATGCCATCTTTCAACATTTTAGCCACATGTTCCTCGATTATATTTATTTTCAAAGGAGAAACCCGATATGCTCTTGATCTCACTGGGATTTTGTCTTGTAAGAAGATTGTGTGGTTTTCCCCAGAATGCCAGAAGTAACTGTTGGCCAGTCCTCCACCAATTTATGTAGAAGTCTGGAACAGTCCGGGTTATCAGTGTCACAGGTTTGAACCATGTCTGTGGCAGTCACAACCGACCAACAAGGAGGAAACTCTCCCGGTTGGAGGGCATAGTAGAGATTAACAGGAGAAAGGCAAGAGGAGATGGTGGATTTTTTCCTCTCCCTGAACTCTCCTGTCTGATGAAAAAATGCATGGAATTTATAGCCTTGATTTTTTTTCACTCCATAACTGTTTCGGGACATATCAAGAATTGCTCCCGACTTTGACAGAAAATCCAGTCCAAGCACTAGAGAGAAAGCCAAGTGGCGGTCTTCCATCACATGCACATTTATTGTCCATTGATCCTGATGCCACTCTAGACATAGAGTCTTCTGGCCCAACTCCTGGTGAACGGTTCCATCAGCCATAACAAACCTTTGTCTTTCTTTAAGTTGAAATGTTTCTTCAGGACGTGTCAACTGGTTCCACAAGCTCTCTCTCATTAGAGTCAAGGTACTACCAGTGTCAACCACTGCTTCCACTTGCATCCCTCGGATTGAAACAGGGATCATTAAGGGGTTTGGCTCTCTGGTATGTTGTGGAACTACAGTGAAACCTACTGTGCCATTTTGTTTGCCTTTTCTCTCAGGAGGTTTTTTAGTGAAACTGTCAGAATTAGCATGAACTCTTTGCCAATAATCTTTTGCTCCTGTGCAGTCCTTTTCAACCATGATTCCTATTTTCACAAGTTGTGCAACTGTAAAGACTATTCCCCTCAGACATCTTACCACTTTTGGATTGATGTTGTTTAGCATGCACCGCACAACCTCCTCTTCTGACATGTCCCGTTTCCACTTAAGACACAGAGCTCTGTAGTCATATGCAAAGTCTCTTAGACACTGATCTGGCTTTTGGACTGTTGTCCTCAATTTCTCCTCTACCTCTGTTAAATAGTCAGCAGGGAGAAAGGCAGCCATAAATGCATTTTTAAAAGGCATCCAGTCATGTGTTTGATGTTTTGCGGCTTTCCACCAACTATGATCGGGTCCTTTCAATACTGCAGACAGGGCTCCCATCAATACATGGTTGGACAATGGTCGTATGTCTAAATAGTTTTCGCATTGCTCTATAAAACTGACAACATCTGAAGATTCACTGGAAGATCCAAAAGTGGGAACGTCTAAGCGAACAGGAGGTGTAGAGTAGAAAGGGGTGACACCAGGCTGACTAGGTACTGTAAGCTGAGGTTCATCAGAAAGAGTTGAATACTCTGCCAACGTCCTCCATTGAACAAACTATTGTTTGGACTGTTTTTCAAGCTTGTAGTTGGTCATTTCAACAAGTGGGTTTGTGTAACATTAGTAAGAACCTGCAGCATAGATGCTGAAGTTGTTGGCTGATCTACAGAAACATCTTCTGCAGAATGACGTGTCATTTCCTGATTAGATTCAGAGCGTCCACTAAGCTGTCAACTGTGTTCAGTATTAAGCTAATTTCTGAATCCACCCTGTGTACAAAAACATGAAACACATCCTAGCTCCCAACATTTTAAATGTTCTGCTGGGTAGAAACCATTAAGGACTTTAAATACTTGCAAAGATTTGTGGAGCTTTTTACAAACAAAACCAGAGAACATTGTCAATCTGTTAACTGTGTTCTGACCTTGGGGCGGCCGTGGTGCAGCGGTAGGGCGGTCAACCCATGATCGTAAGGTTGCAGGTTCGATTTCCGCCTTGCACACCCATGTGTCGAAGTGTCCTTGGGCAAGACACTGAACCCCACCTTGCCTCTGGTGGGAGGTTGGCGCCAGTGTTTGGCAGCGGGGTGTGTGAATGTGTGTGCGCATGGTTGAATGGGACTGTGACTGTAAAGCACTTTGGGCCTTCGAAAGAGGGTAGAAAGCGCTTTATAAGTATACGCCATTTACCATTTAAACCTCGTGTCATTCTAACGCTCTTGCTCTTGCAGAAGTCGTGCTCTCAGTTCCGTGACTCGTGGACTTTCCTTTGAGTTTCCAACATCAATGTTATACACTGTGGTTTGGATAAATGCGTAGAAACATCATAGAAGATGCTGAAGACAAAATGTGCTTTGAACAGCACCTCAGATGCAGCCACCGATGTCAAAGCACTGCATGGGATTGGTTTCTGGTCCACCATGATGAAGAATCTCTGGATTTATTTTCTTTGCTCCCCAACACAGAGTAGGAAGGGCTGCCTTGCATCAACTTTCTCCAAAATATTTTACAGTTTTTCCTCCATTGGTTTGGCTCATTTGTTGTAACTGAAATTACATTCTGAAAACTCTAAGATCATTTGTCTTAGTGTTCAGCTCAACACTATAGCTCACTTGTAAAATCTAATATATCTCCCAAAACTGTTCAGTCTTGCTTCAAAACTGAATTCCTTTCCCATGTAAAGAGTCAGTGCCACCAAAAAGGCAAAGATCTTTCTCAATAGCTTTGGCTCATTTCTTGATCAGACCGGACGTTCTCAACACTCTTCGTGCTTTTGCCAAAATAATGTGGATGGTTCGGCACAACACCATGGTTCACCTGCAAAAGATCATATCTCTCCCAGAACAATTCACTCATGTGTCAAAACTAAATTTCCTTCTCATTCAAACAGTCACTTTGTCCCTTTGGCATTGTGTAAGCCAGGGGTGTCAAACATACGGCCCGCTCTATAGCAGAGGACCATTGAAATTTCCCCCATGTCCACCTTTTAGGCCGCATTCACACTGCATGGTTCAAGTGACCCAATTCCGATTTTTTCCTCTTCATGTGGCACAGATCGGATATAACCGGTGAACGTGTAAGCAGGACAAAGATTCCGATTTTCTCAGATCGGATACAGGCCTCATTCATATGTAGAAATTAATCGGATACATGCATTTGCATGTGCCATGTAAGCAAAAAAATCGGATATTCCCCAGTAAATGCAAGTCATAAGTCAGTGACGTCAACTCAGGTGGACACAACCACCTGAGACCACATGAGTTATTACAAGCGCGAAGGCTCCGAGGGAGGAGAGAAGCAGACAGTCTTAAGAGCGTAGGGAGTTGGGAGGGGTGGCTCCTTACGTGTGTGATGATGTGGGGGGATTGCATGTTTTAGGGTGTTTTTCTTCTCTTGTGCATGTTTGTGGTGCTACCTGTTTGTTGCATGCTTTCTATGGACACACCCCCTTGTAACATAGTGTGCAGATCCACCACACCTGCTCCTCATTAGGAGGGACTTATAAAAGTCCTGAGGAGGAAAACCAAAGGAGGGTCGCACGCCGACAGCAGGCGCATGCACGCGGGGTGCGATTGGGACGCCGGGACGTCGGGAAGACTCGCTGTGATCGGGACACACGCTCCGAGAGCGCTGGGCGCTGGGACCATCAGTCTGCAGAGCGATCGACACGCAAGGGCAGGGCAGGGACCCTGCCTGTGTGTAAGTAGCCGAACGGGCTTCAGAAGACTGGTGGAAATAGGAGGGAGGGCTAGTGGCAGCCTGCATCAGGAATTGCTTTTTGTGCTGCCGCTTGCCTGTTTCCGCAGATTCCAGCGTGTCAAGGAGAGCCAGCTGGAGGTGACGCGGAGTGCCGGTGTGACTCACAAACCCCAGAGGCGGAACGGAGCCCGCCCCCCAGGTCTTTGTGTGTACGACTGGAGGGATCCTCAGATCAGCGTCGGGGAAAGTCGACCCCAAAAGCCAAGTCTGGTGCAGAGAGACGTCTCCTGGTTTGGGGTCAGTGATTCCCCCCTTTTAGCTGCATTTTTAAACCAGTTTTAACTGTTGTTTGGACTTTTAGCTCTCTTATTCTGTTTTAACTGTTACTGGGATTTTTATCGTGTTTTACTGTTTTAATCTATGCCTAGAATTTTTAGACGTATTTTATGCTTGTTTAAGTGTCTTTTAATTGGAACCTTGTGGCCATTCATATGTTTTTTTGTTGGATTAATTTGTCATTGTGGCCAAGAACTTGGGTCCTCTTTGGTGGTGTGTGTGCACTCTCCCCAGATCATTCCCCTAGCCCTTCAATACCCTCATTCATTTTTTTTGTTGTTTACCCCATCTTTCAACCCTCCAGGCCTTACACATGAAAGTAGCGGAAGACTCCGAGTGAGCGTCGAAGAGGACCAGATTCACAGCGTGCGGTGTCGATGGGAAGCGGGAAGCGTAACGTGATCCGTGAACCGTGATCTGTAACCTGAGGTTCCTCAGGGTGTCTGGCGTCTTCCATTCATCATCCTCTTTGATCCGAATGAGGTGGTATGTTTTGCGAAGGTCAAGTTTTGTGAAAATGGACGCACCCTGAAGTAACTCAAAAGCTGTGTTCAGAGGGAGTGGGTAGCGGTTCTTTACGGTTATTTGGTATAACCCCCTATAATCAATTCATGGCCTTAAGCCCCCATCCTTTTTTTTCACAAAGAAGAAGCCAGCACCAGCAGGCGAGGAGGAGGGACGAATGAGACCGGACTTAAGAGAGGAATCAATGTACTCCTGCATAGATTGTCGCTCAGGACCAGACAGAGAATAGAGATGACCCCTGGGGGGAATAGTACCAGGAAGTAGTTCAAAAGAACAGTCAAAAGGACGGTGGGGAGGCAATGAACATGCTTTAACTTTATTGAAGACCTCTTTCAGTTCCAAGTATTCAGAGGGTACTTTGGACAAATCTGGATACACCTCCTCTACAGCCATGACAGAAGCTTCACGACGCTTCATGGAACCGAGACAGGTTTCAGGGCAACCAGCTCCCCAGGTCAAAATCCTCCCAGAAGACCAGTCGATATTAGGATTGTGTTTTCTCAGCCAGGGGAGACCAAAAATGACAGAGGGAGCAGGAAGTGAAATAACATGGAAACACATGTTCTCGAAGTGATTTTCTATCTGGATAGTCACAGGTTCAGTGATACGGGAACTACGATTAATCAAATGGTTATCAATGGCATGCACACTCAGGGGTTCATTTAAGGGCTGAAAATTGATTTTCAGTGTAGAAGCCAGACTGTGGTCTATGAAGTTGCAGTCAGGACCAGAATCAATTAAAGCAGTTACTTTGACAGGTCCTGATTTAACATGAAAGACAGCAGCAGTAGACGCACCTGACTCTGAGTAGACAGTAGAACACAAATTCATCCGGGATCTGCGCTCTCGCTCCTCCGGTGTGATCCTTGTACAGCCCAGCTGCATGGGTTCAGACGCCCCCAGGTCCTCTCCTCCTCTGACGGCTGAGTTTGCGTCTGCAGTGAAGAAAGGCTTAGGAACGTGAGATGCAGGTAGCCGTCTCATACCTCTCTCTCTGCGCCTCTCCCTGATGCCGGCATCAGGCGGAGTGAGTGGAGTGAGTGGATCAAACACCTGTCTGAGGGCAGCAGCAAATCGAGGGAAGGAGGAACAGACGTGAGATTGTCGCTCCCATTCAGCAGAATCCCATTGTCCAGCTCTCCCAGAGAGCAGCGACACAGCGAAAGCCACCTTGGAAAGCTCAGAACTAAACATGGATGGTTGTAAAGCAAAAAAAAATCTGGGCAATAAATGTCCGACAGTGTCCAGGATCACCTGAAAAACGTTGGGGGGGAGGCATGCGGGGTTCTGGTGCGCCCTCCTGGGCTAGCCTGTTAGCTCCAGAAGGCCTGACACCTTCTGAGGAGATATCATTCAGACGTTGGAGTGTGTCATTCATACCTGCAGATAGTCCCACAAACCGGTTCTCATAACCGAATAAGACCTCTTCTATGCCTGCTCTCCAAACCTGGGTGCCCTTGGGGTCCATTTTGGCCAGTTCGATCTGTTATAAGTTAACGAGGACCCAAGTTAAGGCACGCACATGGTGTAAATAAAGTTTATTTGGAGAGTTCCTTAAATCCAAAAAAACGTCCAAAGTTCAAAGGAAGGATGCCGCTAGGTCCTGTAGAGCTTGAGAAGAAGCGCGAGGTCACAGCTGAGGGGGAATTCCGTGAGGGGCGAAGACAGCAAGGTCCGTGTAGACAGCAGGCTCCGAGGGGGGAGAGAAGCAGACAGTCTTAAAGAGTGTAGGGAGTTGGGAGGGGCGGCTCCTTACCCGAAAGTAGCGGCAGGCTCCGTGTGAGCGTCGAGAGGACCAGATTCACAGCGTGCGGTGCCGACGGGAAGCGGAACGTGATCCGTGAACAGTGATCTGTAACCTGAGGTTCATCAGGGTGAAGAATCTCGAACTGGCAAAGAGTGAGCAGACACACCCAGCTCATATACCCAGCGTCTCAGCTGGAGCCATTCAGTAATCAGGGAGCAGGTGAGAAGAGAACGGCAGAAATGGCGAGACAGGACCGAAATCCTGACAGACGAAGCTACACATAGTGGAGCAATGCGGAGGTTTCATGCCTCTTAAGTCTGTGGGGCGAAGAGACAGTGCAGGCAAAAATACAGGGTTGTTATCTAAATAAATCTGGGTTTGAAGACATTTCAAGAGATATGGGGAGGCACGGTTTTAAGCACTCGTTGCTACAGTGCCAACGTAAGATAAAAAGCTTAAAATGCAAATACAAATCGCTAAAAGACCACAACAATAAGAGTGGAAATAGCCGTGGAACATTCCCATTCTTCGATCATTTTGGGTGACAAGCCAGGCTGCCGACCACCCGAATTACTGGATAGGCTCAGAGAAGATGATGTGCCTTCATCGGTAGACTGTGAAGAGCCGGAGTGTGAGAACAGTAACGTTACAGGTAAGGGCAAACTGAATTTCTTTTTATTTTCTTGTATTTTTTAATGTTATTTTTTTATAACAGTCTAGCATTTTAAAGTTGTTTCAGTATTCGACAGATTAGAAAAAATATGTAAGCAATTACCATCATTCATTACAAAGTATGACAGCTAACATGACTTTATATTTTTATGAAAGCTTCAATATTAAATAATATGCTATGGGCTATTACTTCAGTTGTTTATCATAGACTGTAGACTAACGTGATCACAGTTAGTCATACTTATTAAGATTAATCTGATATATTTAGTTCATATCAGCCACTTTTTAGAATTTTACATGTCAACACTGTTCAAACAGGTGAGCCCCCTTGTAAAAACAAGCTTGAATCCACGATGGATGTTTTTTCAAAGACAATCAAAGAAGCCCTGTCTCAGGCAGATGACAGAGAGCTACAGCTGAAATTGCAAGCGGCCCAGCATGCCCACGAATTAAAGATGATGACACTGTTTTCACAATTTCTTACAGAACGACCATCGTACCAGCCACCGCCTGACCCAGGCCATGCCACAGGTTCAGCTATTTCCCAGATCAGGTTTAGTCAGGATTTTTCCCACCCAGGTCCCTTTACTCAGGATCACACACGCCCAAGTTTTCCCCAAAATGATGGCCACCCCTGTCCCCCCTTTTACCAGGATTATGTTTCTGCTGGTCCCTCTCACTATTCCCACCCTCCATTCTTTTCAGATTCACCACTCCTACCTCCTGATACACCACCTCCAAATATCTTCACCACCCTTCAACCTCTACCCTTTCAACAGGGCCGCATCTGCTCTAAGCCTGTCAGTTCCCCCAATCCTAATTCAAACATACCCAAGTTACAATTTACATCACCCCTGCCTTCAGAGGATGACTAGTCATTTTGAAGTCATCTTGTACTTTTTTTCTAGTTTTTGACTTTTCTGGATTTTTTTATACGTTGTTTACAGAATGTCAATTTCAGACTAAATTATAGTTCTAATTTATTTATTTTTTGGAAGAGCATTTGTTTCTTATTGTAATGTGTATAAAATCTTCAATATACACAGACTGGAAAATGTTAATTTTTTTGAACAACAGTGAAAATACAAACAAGTTCAGCATTAGGACTGTTGTCTTATCTTTTATTAAATTGTTTACATTCATTCTTGAGCAAAATATTGGGTCAGTGCCTCCCTGATTCTTAGTGGCTGGATGTCTGCAATGCCCAACGGGTCAGCATCACCTGCTGGTACAACAGGGGGTCCAGCTGCACTAGGATCTTCACTGTAGGCCTCATTGTGTTTTTCACAGAAGTTATGCAGAGTGCAGCGTGTGGAGATAACTGTGGGGACCAGATATGTCCACATCAAGACGTTTTGACAGGCACCTCCAACTACCTTTTAATCTTCCAAATGCACACTTCACCGTCATTCTAGCCCCGCTTAGTCTCTTGTTAAAATGACGCTGGTGTTCAGTCAGATTCCCAGTTTCCGGGTACCCCTTCATTAGCCAGGACTGAAGTGGGTAGGCTGGATCCCCCAACAGCATGACAGGCACTGACAGGCACAACATGAGGACCTCAGGGGCCGGCCTCCTGTTGATTCCCAGAGTCAGAACTAAACAAGGGGAATCAGCGTTTCAATATTCTGCAGCTAAAATCTGGAACAGCCTCCCTGAAGGCGTAAGACAGGCCTCTTCTGTGTTCATGTTCAAATCTAGACTGAAAACATTTCTGTTTAGCCGTGTATATGACTGAAAGGTCCTATCTGCACTTTTCTTTCCTTTCCTTCCTTTATTTTTAAATCAATTTTCAAATTTGTTCTTTTCTTTTAAAGTAAATTTTACGTTGATTATTTCTATGATGTATTGTGATTTTAATGCATTTTTCTGATTTGTGAAGCACCTTGAATTACTTTGTGTAGAATTGTGCTACACAAATAAACTTGCCTTGCACTTGTGTGCCCTGGATCTCCTCAGTGGGCTTTGTTCATGAAAAAAAAACAAATTACAACTGTTGCTGAAGAAAAATACTGTGATAATGATATTACTATACAAATCAAGGTAAATTTTTTAAGTTATATATATGCACGTCTATATCATTGATCCATACTTCATGACAATAACCTTCAGAATGATTAATAAATATGTTATGAGATGAAGCTGGGATAGTTCAGTAAAGTATATGGACATACCTTTCTATACTATCTATGCTTTGCACACAATGAAGGCTGAATTAGAGTTTATGAGAAAAAATAAATCACGTTTGGAAAGAGGACTCTGCTTTCTGCCTTCTTGTAGATTACAGAATTACGAAGAACCCGGGAGTCGTGAACACTTCCTGGACATCCAATGTTGATATTTG
The DNA here is from genome assembly GCA_037389245.1 of Oryzias sinensis. Lineage (NCBI taxonomy): Eukaryota > Metazoa > Chordata > Actinopteri > Beloniformes > Adrianichthyidae > Oryzias > Oryzias sinensis. Next base: position 847,659 of record CM074507.1, read on the forward strand.
TGAAACTCTTGGGGTGGAGGTATTAATTGTACATTACAAAAGAGAAAAACACGATATCTGAGTAAAGACAGTGACAGATACTAATGGAAAACAACACATAATAATCCAATAACATGGCAAAAGGCATAGCAACAACAAAGGAGACAAATCAATATGAATTATGTATGTCCTTACCAGTATTTGTGGTCCACAACTGCTTGCAAGGTCATAGAATGCCATCCCTTGCGATTGAAGTAATTCGCATGGTTCTCAAGTGGAGCGATGACTGGGATATGACTCCCGTCTATAGCCCCAGCACACTGAGGGAAGCCCCATCAATTTTTTTATCCTAGAAGTACAGTTTAGAGCTCCTCACCTTCTGGCAGCTTGATGTACTCGCGCATCATCTTATTTCGTACGGCATGGCAAAACTCCCGGACTATTAGGCACACTGATGTGTCACTTATGCCAAACCGATGTGCCAGTGTTTGATAACCAGCTCCTGTCGTGAGCCACCATAGTCCAACTCCAATGTGCTTCTGCACTGAGATTGCTTGGTGAAATAATAATAATGGATTAGATTTATCTGCGCTTATCCAGTCGCTCAAAGTGCTTACATTGTGTCCATTATTCATTCACTCCTCATTCATTCTTGGTGATGGTAGCTACTGTTGTAGCCACAGCTGCCCTGGGGCAGACTGACAGAGGCGTGGCTGCTAGTTCACGCCTACGGCCCCTCTGTCCATCACCAGGATCATTTACACACCAGTGGAGCCACACTGGAGGCAAGGAGGGTGAAGTGTCTTGCCCAAGGACACAACGACAGGGAGAGTGGGGATCGAACCGCCGACCCTTCGATCATTGGACGACCCGCTCAACCGCCTGAGCCACTATTATTTTTTACTTCTCTTTTTGATGGTCATCCTAACTTCCAAATGAGGGTTTATATAAGGGACAAACCAGTAACTCAACTTCCAATCAAATATGACCACAACTAAAGTGGATTTCCTAAACAAACCAGCTGGGTGTCACGTAAATTTTATAAGTTGGAATGTAAAGTCTTTGAACACCCCAGTCAAACGTAAAAAAGTAATGAACCATTTAAGCAAATTAAAAGCAGGAATTGTTTTTCTTCAAGAGACTCATCTCTGAAATTCTGATCACTTTCGACGTAGGGGAGGGTGGATTGGACAAGCATTTCACTCGAACTTTTAATCTAAATGTAGAGGTGTGGCTATTCTTATTAATAAAAACATCCCATTTGTAATGTCCAAAGTTGAAACAGACTCCTCTGGGCGCTACTTGATTATCACAGGCAGATTATACAATACACCAATTGTCCTAGTTAACGTCTATGCACCACACTGGGACGACAGCTCTTTCTTCCTAAATTTCTTTGCCAAAATCCCAAACATGAACACTCATCATATTTAATATTTGGAGGAGATATGAACTGTGTACTGTCACCTAGTTTAGATCGTAGTTCGTCGCGATCTGCATCCTTGTCCAGTTCAGCTATTCAGTTACAACGCTTTCTTAATACAAATGGCGTTGTTGACACATGGCGATTCCTGAACCCCAAATCTAAAAGTTATTCTTTTTTCTCTCCCGTCCACGGGACATACTCCCGCATAGATTACCTTTTTTTGGATAAACGGCTCCTCTCCCTGTTTAAAAAGTGTGAATATCAAGCTATAGTTATCTCAGATCATGCTCCTCTAATACTCACACTATGCATACCAGTATAATGCCATAATTACCGCCCCTGGCGGCTTAATAATACATTACTCTCCGATGAAAACTTTACTAAATTTATATCCTCTGAGATATCATTCTTCTTTAAATGTAACCAAACCCCTGGAATGTCTTTCTCTACTGTGTGGGAATCAATGAAAGCATATATTAGGGGGGGAAATTATATCATACAGTGCGCAACAGCGAAAATATCACAGTTTAAAACTAGAAAAATTAACCAATGAGATACTTAAATTGGACACGGCACTTGCAGTCTGATGACATGTTAAAATCAAGATTAAATCTTCAAACAGAATTCAATTTGTTGTCAACCAAACATGTTGAAAACTTCATTAATAAAACACAAAGTAAAATCTATGAACATGGTGAAAAAATAAGAAAACTTTTGGCCCAACAACTTCATCAAAAAACTGCTAGCAGATGTATTATTGAAATAAATGATCACTTGGGTGCTAAGCACAGAGATCATTTAGAAATAAATTTGTGCTTTCATAAGTACTATTCAACGTTGTATAAAACAGAATCTCACAATGATAGAACTTTAATTGATACATTTTTAAAAAATAAATAAATGTCCCCTTAATAGAAGATAAAATATCCTCAGAGCTGGACAAACCCTTCTCTACCCAGGAGCTCATAAATGCAATTAAATCTATGCAAAATGGGAAGAGCCCTGGACCTGATGGGTTTTCAGTTGAATGTTTATTAAAAAAGTTTGCAGACCAGCTTTCCCCAATCTTACTTTTAGTTTTTGAGGAGTCAATTACTACAGGCTGCCTCCCCCTGACTATGCGACAAGCAGTCATCTCTCTTATCCCCAAACAGAATAAAAACCCTCTCGAATGTGGCTCATGTTGTCCTATTTCACTTTTAAATGTGGACAACAGACTATATGTTTTACACTTTAAAGCAATTTGGTTTTGGCGAAAAATGTATCTCTTGCATTAAAGTTTTATACTCATCACCTCTGGCAGCTGTTCGTACTAACAATAACCTCTCTCCTTACTTTCCCCCTTTAACGCGGCACTAGACAAGGTTGTCCTCTATCACCTCTTTTATTTGCCATAGTGATTGAGCCACTGGCTATAGCAATACGTCATGAAATCAACATAATAGGAATACAAAGATATGGTACTGGGCATAAAGTATCCCTGTATGCAGACGATATGCTTTTATTCCTGTCCAACCCTTTAAAAAGCTTACCAGTCACTCTAAAACTCTTGCAAGAATTTGGTAAAATATCAGGATAGAAAGTTAATCTTCACAAATGTGAAATTATGCCAGTAAATCCAGAAGCTAAGAAAATAAATTTGGACCCATTTCCATTTAAAGTTAGTCCACAAAAATGTAAATACTTAGGTATTTGGATTACACACTCATTTAAAGATATTTTTAAGGCTAACTACATCCCATTATTAACTCAGCTCAAGAAAGATCTAGAATGTTGGTGTCTATGACCCTTTTCACTGGGAGGGAGAATTAACACAGTCAAAATGAACGTGCTCCCAAAATTTTTATATTTATTTCAATGCATCCCTTTGCATTTATCTAAATCTTTTTTTACAAATGTGGATAAATTAATATCAGTTTTTTTGTGGAATAAAAGAAAACCTAGAATAAGAAAAAATATCTTACAGCAACACCGTCAACAAGGTGGATTATCCCTTCCTAATTTCCAATATTACTACTGGGCGGCGAACATTAGATCTATGTAATATTGGAAAGATTTACAATTTAACAAATCCACAAACCCAAAATGGTTACATATGGAGGGAGCTTCTTGTCCTCATGCCTCTCTACAATCATTGCTTTGTTCAGAACTACCTTTTTCTGAATCTATATCGAATTACACCTCAAATCCCAACAATCTCTGAAAATTTGGAGACAATTTAGCCAAGTGTTTCCCCTGAAAAGCTAATCAAAATGTACACCCACAAATAACAATCATAGGTTTATACCCTCGACTACAGATAAAGCTTTCTGGGAATGGAGCAGAAGAGGCATCGTTTCATTTGAGGACCTATTCATTGATGGTATGTTTGCATCCTTTGAGCAACTTGTAATTAAATATAATATCCCCCGCTCCCATTTCTTTAGATACCTTCAAATTCAAAGCTATATTTCAACTTCATTCCCTCATTTCCCGTCCTGCCCACCTGACTCACTTCTAGACTCCATTTTGAAACTTAACATAAACGTCAGGGGAACAATCAGGAACATTTACCACTTGCTAAACACATACAATGCAATGCAAATTTAAAATGACACCTCTCATATTGCTAAAAACCCAATGGGAAGAGGATTTAGGCTTAAATATCACTGAGAAGATATGGGAGAAAGCCCTAGACAGAATATACTCTTCCTCAATTTGTTCACGTCAGGATTACTCAGTTTAAAATTGTACATAGACTCCATTGGTCTAAAGCAAGACTTACAAAATTCATTCGGAATATTAATCCAATTTGTGATCGATTTAAACAATAAACGGCCACCACCTCACATGTGTTTTGATCCTGTGCAAAATTAAGTTACTTTTGGCCGTCAATATTTAAAGCATTTTCAGATGTTTTAGAAAGGCCTATAAAGCCTTCTGTCATTTCTGCAATATTTGGTGTAATCCCACAGGATCTTCATCTCAACCACAAAGAACAAAACATAATTATCTTTGGGACCTTAATTGCTAGGAGACTTATTCTTCTCAAATGGAAGGATGACTTTCCTCCAACGTCAAAGATGTGGATAAATGATCTCTTACAGTATTTGGTTTTGGAGAAAATTTGCATCTCTGCTAGAGGTTGTACACAAGATTTTTATTCCACTTGGAATTCTTTCTTAAATTATATGAAGAACTTAGACGTCACTGCTGTTAAAATATTTGATGATTGACTCTGTGTTTTAGAAATGTGCAATTGAGAGGTTTATTTCTTTTGGCAATGTATATTTTACAAATTACAAATATTTGCAATTTGAAAGAGTGGTGCTGTAAGGGGAGGGAGGGGAGGGTGTGAGGGGATCGGTTTTGTATACTTTGTCAAACTTAAATCCTTGTACCCTCTGTTTAAAGTTGAACTACCAATAAAAAGACTTGGTATAAAAAAAAAAAAAAAAGATGAAGTAAGCGGGTCATCAAAAAAATCGGATATAGTCAGAAAATCGGATTTGGACATCAAGACCTGCAGTGTAAATGCGGCCTTAGTCTTAGCTCTGTCCTTTATGGACAATGGTTGATGTACTGTTTTTGTGTAGCTAACAGAATACAATTTTGTATAAAACTGAAAAAAAGGAAAAGGATTTTAAGGTGAGAGTAGCCTCTTAAGTTTAACAGCACACATTGCACTACTGCCAAGGATATTGGAACCATTATCATTCACACACATAAAGTAACTTTCAGACATCAGAGTAAAAAGAAAATGCATACAGCATAATATACTTTAGAATTTAAACACAAACAATAAACAATGAAAATGATATGCAGCCTACAGTGCTGTAAATAATATTAGAGTTACATAACTGACAGTTCTTCTCTGGCCATCGTCCTCACCCTGCTGTCTGTCCGGCCACAGAATCTCATCCACATCACAGCATATATTCTCCCTTGCGATGCAACGAGGGAAGAAACGGCGTGCATGTAGCAACCATCCCCTACACTGATCTGCTGTAACATCCTCACACGCAGCATCCATCGCATGGAGCAGGGACCTCTGATCCTGAGCCCGATGCTCATACACTCTCCACCTCCAAGCGGAGAAAAACTCCTCAATAGGATTGAGAAAAGGAGAGTGAGGTGGTAGGAACACTATGACCATCATTGGATGAGTAGTGAACCAGGCCCTGATGAGCGGGCCATGGTGGAAATTCACATTGTCCCATACAGTAACACTGAGATCTCTCTCAGTTTCAGGGATCAAATCAAAATGAAGGCGGTCCAAGAAGATGAGGAGCTTCTGTGTATTGTATGGGCCAAGACTGATGATGTGAGTGGCCACACCATTCTCAGATATGGCAGCACACATAGTCATATTGCCCCCTCGCTGGCCTGGGACATCCTCCTTCGTTAGTCAAGTTCTAGCTTCACCTGACTGTTAATTCCTGTAATAAATGTATCAAATGTTCCAAGGGATTCATATATCTGATCATGGTATTATGTTCTTGACTATTTTTGACAGTTGAACAGACTATTGTGCATTGATGACTTACACAATGAAATGATGCTGACTCATTTTGGAGCAAACAACCATCAGACTGAGAATCAACAATCAAAGTCAAGTAAAGTAACTTTATTGTCAGTCTCTACAATGTTATTCACATACATAGAAATTGAAATTTCTTTTTCTCTTCAGCTTCGGTTTAAACGGGGAGACAACTTCAAATTGCACAATAAAACAGTAACAAACTAAAAATTGTGGAGGCTATAAATAGTAGAATAAATAACATGAAGGTAAAAAATGAGAGAAAAAATAAAGTGACTGTAGTTGAGTTCCTTGTTTAACTTGAATTTTTACATCACTGGAGGACTGGTGGAAGGTGCAGTCAGTGCTGATGAGGTATATGACGTGTGTAGGTCAGAGTTTAGCAGAGCCGGGGGGCAACGGGGAATCAAGAGGGGAGGGGTACAGGGCCGGGAGAGAGTTCAGCTTCCTGACAGCCTGGAGGAGAAAACTGTCTCTGAGTCTGCTGGTCCAGCCTGGAGACTGCGTAGTCTTCTCCCAGATGGAAGCAGACTGAAGGAGCTGTAGGATGGATGGGTGGGGTCAGCTGCAATGCAGAGGGCTTTTCGGGTCAGGCGGGTGTTGTAGATGTCCTGGAGGGAGGGGAGGGGGCACCGATGATCCTCTCAGCTGCCCTCACGATGCATTGGAGGGACTTCCGGCAGGACGCGTTGCAGGCGCCATACCACACGTGATGCAGCTGGTCAGGATGCTCTCCACGGCACCTCTGTAGAACGTGTGCATGATGGGGGGAGGGGCTTTGGCTTTCTTTAGTTTTCGGAGGAAGTGGAGACGCTGCTGTGATTTCCCAGCTAGTGATGCGATGTTATCGGACCAGGAGAGGTTGTCTGTGATGTGCACACCCAGGAACTTGGTGCTGCTCTCTCTTTCCACCGTAGTGTTGTTGATGGTCAGAGGAGCATGATGAGTGTGGCCTCTCCTAAAATCCACCACCATCTCCTTCGTCTTCTCCACGTTCAGGAGGAGATTATGGTCTCTGCACCAACCGGCCAGGTGGCTCACCTCACTCCTGTTTGTCTCATCGCCGCTCCTGATGAGACCCACCACTGTGGTGTTGTCAGCAAACTTGACGTAAACGTTGGAGCTGTGTAGTCGTGGGTCAACAGGGTAAAGAGGAGGGGGCTCAAGACACATCCCTGGGGAGCCCCCGTGTTCATCATGGTGGTGCTGGATGTGTTGCTGCCGACTCGCACTGCTTGTGGTCTCCCCGTCAGGAAGTCCAGCAGCCAGTTGCACAGAGGTGTGTTGAGCCCCAGCTGAGCCAGTTTGTGAGTGAGCTGCTGGGGGGTGATGGTGTTGAATGCTGAGCTGAAGTCAATGAACAGCATCCTGACATATGAGTCCTTATTCTCCAGGTGGGTGTGTGCAGAGTGAAGAACAGTTGAGATGGCGTCCTCTGTTGAACGGTTGGACCGATAGGCAAACTGAAATGGGTCCAGGGAGGGGGGCAGGACAGACTGGATGTGCCGGATGACCAGCCGTTCAAAGCTCTTCATGATGATGGAGGTCAGAGCAACCGGACGGTAGTCGTTAAAGCAGGAGGGAGATGGCTTTTTGGGACGGGTTTGATGGTGGTCGCTTTGAAGCATGTGGGGATGACAGCCTGACTCAGGGAGGTATTGAAAATGTCTGTGAAGACATCAGCCAGTTCCCCCACACAGTCTCTCAGCACCCGACCAGGGATGCTGTCTGGACCGGGGGCTTTTCGTGCATTGATCCTACTGAGGGATCTCCTCACGCTGTCTGAAGACTGCAAGTTTAGATCAACAAGATCTATTCACTTGGACATTGTGCTAAATGTAGGTTACCTTTACTTCATAAATACTGAGACATTGAGACATGTACTAAGACATTTGCAATTTGATGACGTTAATGAGAAATTCCATTCTGTTGTGAACAATTACCAAGAGGTTTGGAGGTTTGTCCATGTTGTTTTGAGAATGTAATTTCTGTTTCAAGAAATGAGCCAAACCAATGGAGAAAAACTGTAATACTGAATTCTTCCTGCAGGTAAAGACAAATGTGGAATGCTTGAATATTTGCATTTACTCTGCAAAAAAGAATAAGTAGCACACGACACCAACACACAGACATAGTTCATTTTGATATCTAGGATGCTAACGGAACACACCTTTACTAATCTAGCCTGTGCTGAGCTGATTTTGGCTGACTTCGTGTGGCCCTTTGATGGAGGAGGCAAGAGATGCAGCAGAAGAGCTATATATACTGTATACATTAAACCCTTGTTTTTCGCGGGGGTTACGTTCCAAAAAGAACCCATGATAGGCAAAATCCGTGAAGTAGAAACCTTTATTTTCTTTACTATTATTATACAATTAGATACTCTTTTATACACTGAAAAGAAAGAACAAACCATTTTACAGGCTCAAGGATTTGTTTCACAAATAAGTGAAACAAAGTTTTTTTTCAACAAATAACTTCTGTACTGTACTGTCAAATAATAATTTTAATCATCGATGTGAACAGAAGGCCTCAAATTGCGGAGATTAGCCCCGCCCACTGCAATCCGAGTTTTGGATTAAACGGGAGAAATTTTAAAATGATTATGAAAAAGATACAAAGTACAGTGGGACAAATAGTGACTCAGGTGTATTTCACTGGTCTCCAGACTGAGCCGCTTTACCTGACTCTGCTCTGCAGTGTTTTCTTCTTCTGAAGCCCGCGGTGCAGCTGTGTTTGTTCAGGAGAAGAACACAGTGATTGGCAGTTGTTGTCGCTCTATTCCTATGGGTTTTAGAGAAACTCGAAATTGCAAGAGAATTTGGACAAACGTAATGTAAATTTGGCAAACTGTTTTACAAACGTGTACATATTAAACTGCAACGTTATTGACGCACAGGTAGAGAAGAAGCGGAGTGACTTTTTAGCCAATCAGAATGCAGAACACAATGCACGATGCAAATCCGTGAAGTAGCGAAACCGTGAAAAGTAAACCTTGTTATAGCGAGGGATCACTGTATAGTATACACTGTATATACTGTATACTATATATACTGTATATACATTCTGAGCCTTCAGCCGCTCGGCTCCACAACCCTGGAACTCTCTCCCCCCCAGATCTCAGTAACATTAGAGTCCTTTTTCATTTTTAAATTCAGACTGACAACTGTCTGTAAAACTAAACTATCTGTTTAAATCTGCTTTTCCAGATCACAATTTTTCATCTGCTGTCTGATTTTATTAATGGCTTTAATTGATTTATTGTTTTTAACATGTAATTTTATTTTGTTTCCCTTTTAAATCTTGTAAATCAGTGTCATTGGGTGTTTTGAAAGCCACTTTTAACTAAAATCTATTATTATTATTTTTATTATTATTTTTATCCCAGCCTAAAACAAAAAAACATTTTTAAAGTACCTATTTGTATAAAAAATATTTTCATCACATTTTTTTAACTGTTCTAAAATTATATTTCTTTATTGACAAAGAAATAGAAAATATTTCACCACGCCTACATTGACAGAACCTCTGTAACAAATTCATAAACTGCAACTGTTTTCTAAAAGGGTCAAGGGTTACCATGGGTTAGTGTTGTCCATGTTTACCCGAGGAATCCTCAGCTTTGGGGTCAATAGATGCCAGTAACTCCTCTTTGTTGGAACTCCATGGAAGACACTGGCTTGTAGCAATAACTTTGTTCTTGGAACAGGATGGCCACTTAGCAGAAACCTTCCTGATTCTTCATCCACCAACAACATGGAAAGTCCTGCTCCATCTTTGAAGAAACCAACATGTAACTTAACAGGTAGGATTAAAATTTTCTATGATGTTTTGGAATGAACTTTATTGATTCTTACGTACTCTGGCGTGTCAAGAAGACAAAGGAAGACTTCACAGACTGACAATTCTGCATCTTGGTCATGAATCAGCTTCTGTCTGTACTCAAAGGTGGCTCTTATCTTCTCTTTAACCCCAGATTTATCTGTAGAGTGTCTTATTATAGAGAGAGCCTCTCTGCACCCCTCCCCAAACAGCTGTCCATCTATTAACACAGAATCTCCTTTGGTTCTTGGACTTTCCTGGTATTCAGGCTTTGAACACACAGGAGCACAAACTTTGGTGTTTAGCTGGACCGTCTTCAGTCTCCAGACAAGACAGCCAGAATTGGCGTCCGGGTCATAATAATATTCCTGCATATAGACTGAAACATGGATATGGACAAAGACACAAAGAATTCTGAAAGACTATTACTGAGATCAAACATTGAAAACAAAAGCCTACAGAAGTTACAAACCCATTATTTCAGTATTTTTCTTGAAAATAGGGGAAAAGGGTCACAGCTTCCAGATCATAGCTGGACCAAACACTGAACGGTAGAATCCTCCTAATAAAACAAGAGACAGAATAGATTATTTACATTTTTTCCCAACCACATTTCCATTGATTACTGTAGTGTGTGATACCTTCCCCACATGCAGATTTTATGTCTGCAACCAGAATATTCACCATTTGCCTTCGTGTTGCATCTGACAGAGTTTAGTTTTGTCGTACTCCTTGAAGATTTCCTCTCCCTCATATTGCTGACGCACCGAGTCTCTCTCTGCTGCAAACGCTTAGAGATCTGATTGATGGTAAGATGTACTAAAATGTTCTTTCTGTTAAAAGCTTTAACTTGAAAACAGTCCCAACTGTCCAAACTTGATGAAAGAGTAACTGAGACATATTAACTTGTCTTACTGCAGACTGATCGGCACATTGTGCCTTTTATTTGTGTTAAACCAGCCAAAGATCTTTTTATTTTGTGTCCTCTGACTCACTGCAGAGAGAGAGGTTACCGTCCTGTTTGGTAATTGTGCTATGATGCTACTTTTACAGAATAAACTGGAGATCCTGACTCCAATGTGGTGAATTTATTCAACCATCACACAACTGCAACACAGTAGAAGAAGAAGCCAGTCGCAGAAGACATGGAGACGTTTTTAAAACCAAAAAGGAAGACAAAAGTTGTGCCAGTCCCTCTTCAAAGGCTACATTTATACACAAATACAACCCTGATTTGATCAAGTTTGGCTTTGTGAACGGAGGCAGTGAGAAAAAGCCCAGTGTTGAGAGAGGGCTAAAGGCTAACCTCATCCAACAAAGCTCTGAAACCATCAGAATCAAGGCGCCATCTAGAATCCAAACATTCTAGAAAGTACATAGTACAAAAAAGAAAACCAAGAGGTTTCTCATGGATGTAGATTTCTTATCTTTTCTTAAATTCTGTAAAAATGTATTTACAGTAAATCTATCAATGATGTAAGAATTGTTGACTTATTTCTGAGAGACCCGTGTCAGCAGAGTAGTCAACACATTTTAAATGTTGTTTTTGTAACTGAACCGCTCCAGTTGTTTACTGTTTTTTTTAACTTTTGGTAAATTGTGAAGTGAAATTGAAAGTCCGTGTTTGACTCGTTAGTTTGCTGTAACGCCTTCCATAAATGTAAACAGAGATGAGAAATGTTGATTTTGTCAGACAAAAATCCAATATCCTTAGTAAAACGTAATGATTTCAGATGTTTATCTAATGTAGAGCCTTTAGGCTATCATAGAGGACACAGACTATGGATGTCAAAATAATGGTAGATTACTGTTGGAAAGTAAAAAAAAAAAACTAAAACTAGTTATTCAAAAATGTCTTTAGATTAATGAGCCCAATGTAAAAACATAAAAACTAAAATGGCAGGAAGCAGAAGAGGGTAGAACATGCCAAGTTTATTTAAATACAAAATGTCCACAAATTTAGAAGTTGACAAAAAAATAAATTAGGCAAAACACAAGAATGTGACACAAAAGTGTTACATTTCTATTGGATGAGCGACATGGAAAAATGAACCAGTAGAATCCCAGAAAACCTGAAACAACCATCAAAGCTAAACGGAGTAAAGTCACATGAGCGAAGTGAGGACAAGGAAATGTTCTGACATCTTTTTAAGGAAATCCATGAACTGCAGCGGCTTCAGTGAGTTAAGTACATACCTTCTGTTCACAAGTGTGATAAGGTGATGGGATGTGCTGTTCTCAGGCAGAGAAGACTATTGTTAGTGGCTATCAAAAGAACAGGAAAACTTTGATCAGGCTGAGGAAACAGCCAGCCTCCCAGAAGCTGAGTTTCAGTGGAAGAGGAAGGAATTTCACTCTTTGGGACGAGCAAAACCAACAGAAACAGCGGGCTTGTATTCGCACAATGCACTGTGGCCAGCTTCACGCTGCTGCTGTTTGTTGTGTGTTCCAGAGGATGGATACTCAGGAGGTTTGTGATGTCTGCAGAGGAGGATGCAGCTCTGTGAATGTGAGTTTGTCCCTGGTGGGGGGCCGTCTGCAGAGCTGAACCTACCCATGCTCCTCTGTATGGAGAATCGCATGCTCGTCTGTTTGACTGCGCCCGGGCTGTGAGGCTTTTATTGACACAATCAACAAGCACACGAGTCCCAGTTACTGATTAAGAGGGATTTTATAATTTTTTTGGTCTGATAAGAGTTGGGCTTTAAGCACAAAGTCCTACGGGGTTCAGCGAGCCTTCAGCTGGGATCTTCATAGTGCTGAACCTCTGTGGCATAAAGGTAAACACTTTCTTCTTTTTTTTACAACTTCTTACTTTATAAACTTTGTTTACATTCATTTTCTTTCTGTCACATATTGCTGATATAATCTGGTTAAGCAAAACAAAACATTAAATCGTTTTCTCTTTTAAAACAAGTGTTAAAATAGTTTTTGGAAAACCTACTTTTATTAACATTATTGGAAAACGACTGTTTTTTAGGAGAACTTAATTGTCTTTGCTTTATTTTTTTAAATTTTTAACCCTTTGGTTGTTTCGCAGGACTTTTTTTTTTTGTATTTTCTGGCGCACAGCAGCATCATGAGTGTGGAGCCCAAAAAGCCCCGGCAGGCATGCTGCTCCAAGCTCAAGGTTGGTAAAAGGTTCCATTTCAATGAGCAAAAACCGGCCTTTAGGGGCATAAATATGCTACAGAACCAATGCTATTGATGTCTGTTTCTTTTGGGAAAATAATATTGTTAGCAAATGCAAAGTGTAAAAAATGCAAGGAATAGGAATTATTATTTAGTAATCTGTAAATATTTTTAGCTAATAATGTTTTACATAAGATGTGTTTACACCATGCAAGAGCCGTTTATTGACTTTCCTAATATTACAGTTTATTACAGCGTGTGTGTGCAGGACTTATTACACATAGCATTATAACACGCTAATTGTCTCAAAAATTCTCTGTTATCAGTTTCAGCGGAAATTAAAAAGAAATTAAAATAATTGATTTTCCACTAAAAGCTAGCATGTTCGGTTAAAGGTCATTAAATAGAAATGAATGTTGATACTTTGGTGTCTTTTATTTGGGAATCATCCGTGACCTCAGACCTACTGTTAGTCCCTGTTAACCATTAACAGTCTGTACCAAAGGGACAAACATGAGACATTGCTGATACACTTTGGATCTGGGAGTTTAGCTGAATATCATTTTAACCTCCTTTATGTATCAAAGACAAGCATTTAGTTAATTTTTTAAGAAGTATGAAGAGATTGAAAAAGATTTTAGGCTTCACCATTTTTCAAACTTCTGTTTGGTGAAGTAACAAGCTAGCAATATCTTAATTGCTGTCCTGGTGGTTTAATGGAATAAGCTCACTTTATAATTTAAAATGCATACAATAAAAAAATATATATAACTATTAACCAAAAAAAATAAATATTTTTTGAAGGTTCTAATGAAATTAAAATCCAATAAATTTCCCCTAAAAGTCGATAAAAATCTATTTATTCCTATAACTATTCGTATCATATGTCACATATTTCTGAGACATTTCTCATTGACACGACCCCAGCTTTCCTTAAAAAAACATTGTATATAATTAGGTCCATGTTTTCTGCCCTGTAGTGGGTTATATTTCCACTAGGGGCAGTAGAAGAGCTTTTCCTCTTCGTTTCAAAATGGCTGCTTCCTTGAGTCTCTTGGTGGGAAAGTTAAGCTAATTTTTCAAACCTTTGTGATGAGAATTGCTCCTTTATTGTTATTAATTTCTAAAAGTCACTACTTACTTTATTGAAAGAATGTAAAATGTTTTGATAATTCTTAATAAAACAGTTATACCCCGTTAAAAATGTGTGCATCAAACGTGAGACAGTAGGTAAATAAAGGGCTAATGAAGACAAGAGCTAATGACTTGTGTCAATACTTTTGCATCTTAAACTAAAATTATTATGAGCAGAATCTACCAAAATCATATCATCATTTATACCATCTATATCTCATTAAAAGAAAATCATACAGCATTTTTTTGTTGATTACATCAAAGGGTCAAACAAACATTTTAATTCTAAAAACTAGAATTTTATTTTCATTTTATAATGTTGTTGCTTAAGAAAATAAAAGTTTCACAAAGACTTGATTTAACTAAAGGACTTTGTCCCTAAAAAATGTGGTCCCTCATGAATTAACACAGCCTCATTGTTTTAACCATTTTAGAATAGTTGGTGACCCCTTCATGCATTTAAACGTTCATAATGTTTCATGGCTTTAATCTCATCATAGGCATTTTGTTGTGAAAATCCTTTTGTTGTTGCATCCTGTTTCTATGGACTTCAGTTTTCAAAGGTTTAATGGGTAAACTGTGATGTTAAAGTGTCCTTGATGAGTTCTGTATATAGAAGTGAGATCAATGTCCATTTAAAAGGAAATGTATGGTAATGTACATTAATGTATCTCTTCTGACGTCCTTAGGAGGAGATTAACAGCCATTTAATCATGTCAATCACTGTCAGCATGCAAAGACTATTACTTCTTATTTAACAATGATTGTGTCAGAAACACTCCGGCCTTGACTGGAGACTAACTTGTTGTGTGTTTTCCAGCTCTTTCTAGTTTCTTTGGCTTTTGCATACTTTGCCAAGGCCTTTGGGGGAGCCTATATGAAGAGCTCCATAACCCAAATTGAGAGACGCTTCGACATCCCCAGCTCCCTGACTGGGGTCATAGACGGCGGCTTTGAAATGGGTATATTTTCACGTTCTGCTGGATGTTTTGCTTTTCCTTCATTGTGAAGTTAATCTATAGTTGTGTTTTACTTGTAAACCTTTTTTGATTTTTCGATTGTCAATTCTAGGCAACTTGTTGGTCATTGCCTTTGTGAGCTATTTTGGCGCTAAACTCCACCGACCCAGGCTGATTGGGATTGGCTGTTTATTAATGGCCACCGGATCTTTCCTCACGGCACTTCCCCATTTCTTTCAGGGACGGTCTGTACATAATTAGCTAATTATTTGCCCATTTTTTACAGAGATCCAGGTGACTTATAGCATTGCAGTAAAAGCTGTATTATTGACTGTATAGGAGAACTGGACTGAGTGACTCCACCCCCCTAGCATTCCAAATAGGAAGTAGCTGCTGGTTCAAAAAAGCTGAAATCCCATAGACTTTCATTGAGAAATAAACAGCTGCTGGTCTGTCATATTATTGGTCAGAATAACCATTCTTGCTTTGATACCTTTTTTTTAACATGCTCTTGATAATTCTATTTTCTTTATCGTAATATTCTTTCTGTAGCGTAAGATATTCAAGTTATAAACTGACCAATCAGATGCCACACTCAAATATGTGGTCTCATGTGGAACGTTGAAATCGTTTGACACTTCCCCCCCTTGCCTGCGTTTAGTGGTAGGGGGTGTGGTCTTCTAACACGATCCCTTCTGGTTTGTGAGAGTGGTTGCCATAGAAACCAAGCAACCACATGGTTCCAACATGGCAATGGCCGTATTACTATAAAACGAATTGACTTCATTTGGTTGGAACCAGAAGTAAGTCATTTTCTGTGGGAGACGTCACACGGACTCGGTCCAGTTCTCTGATACAGTGAATGGACTGTACTGATGTTTTACATTTTTCTCTTTGAAGAAGTTTCTATTTAAAAACTTGACATCCGTGTTGTCACTTTACAGGTACAAATATGAAACCAGCATGTCTCACAACAGCCACGTCAACAGTACAGCAAACACCCTACCTTGTCTGTCCAACCAAAGCTTGGCGGAGCAAGACAAAGCACCAGATTTAGAACAAATCAGAGGTTTATTTTTTGCAACTATATATTCAATTACATCCTAAAAAATGTTTTATCTCATTTTGTTCTTCTTAAGTTTAATCCTAAATTATTCTTTGCAAATATTCAAGCTCAGCGTTCTTCCCTTTAGATTGTGAGAAGGCGGCAGGCTCGTCCATGTGGATCTATGTGTTCCTGGGAAACATGTTGCGAGGAATTGGAGAGACTCCGGTCATGCCGCTGGGCATTTCTTATATGGATGACTTCTCCAAAGAGGAGAACACTCCTTTCTATTTGGGTTTGTGACTTATAAACACTTTGTATTTCCAAAATGTCTTCAAATGCATTGACTTACAACCCATTGGCCTGTAGTTTTACTGCACTGAAGCGTCTGTTTCAATCGAATTAGTGTTTCCAGTCCTCTCATAGACTGCATTGTACATTTTTCCCTTTTCCAGCCTGTATCCATACAGTGGGAATCTTGGGTCCAATGGTGGGATTCATGATGGGATCCTTCTTAGCCAAAATCTATGTGGACATTGGATTTACTGACTTAGGTATGGGACTTGGAAAGGTACAGCATCGTGTAACACGCTTCAATGTAATATTGGTCATCAACAGTGTTGTACAGCCGTAGTGGCTCTCTTTATCTACCTCCTGTTTGTGATAACCTGACTGATGGCTTAAAATTTCAAACAGAAGAGAATTTGGGAACGTTTGGTAAGGCATGACCCCCTTTTAGGAGCCCCTCAGCTAAATAATTAACCTTGTGTCCCTTTGAACCTCTGTGGCATGGCTTAAGTGAAAGAACAAAAACTTTAGTCTTGACGATACAAAAGGTCGTCCCCAGACATTGATTTTTCCCCAACTTTGTCAACCTGCTTGTACCAACTATGTCAAAATGTTGACATAGTTGTACAATCTGTAACGACTGCTTCTACCTGAGCATGTGATGGGTATTTAAAACAGCTGTCTATACCAAGGCGATCTCCACCCTGTTTCTCTCAGAAACCATCACCATCACGCATCGGGACTCTCGCTGGGTGGGCGCCTGGTGGCTCGGCTTCATCGTGTCTGGCACGGTGATGCTGTTGGCCAGCATCCCGTTCTTTTTCCTGTCCAAAACTTTGCCCAAAGAAGGCGAAGAGGAGAACAAAAGCACCGAGCTGACAGCCCTGGCCGAGCAGGAGAACTTCCTGCCTGAGGAGGCCATAGGCGCGGAGGAGAAGGAGAAGCCGGTGACATTTAAGGAAATGGTCAAAGGTAACCACGATTTGATGTATATTAGAACTCAGCCTTCGGTAGTGTTCATGGATGACACTACAGATCTAAAGTTAGTTAAAGTAGCATTAAGTTGTTCTGATTGATAAATTCAAATCAGATCAGTTTATTTAGCCATGGTGTGGCTGTAGTGGGAAGGTAAAGTGGTCAACCTCTGATTGGATTGCAGGTTTGGTACCCATTATGTCCGCCCATATGTCAAAGTGTCCTTGAGCAAAACACTGAGCCCCAAATTGCTCCTGGTGGTTGTAAGGTGGTACTAATGTTTTGTAGCGCCGACGTCACAGCAGCAACAGGCAAGGGATGCATGCTGGGTACACGGACACCAGTGTGTGTCTGAATTCTTTCACTACTCACTGCATATTGCACTTATAGTACCTTCGCCATTTTCTAGTTTTCTCCGAAATCTACAATTTCAAATTCAAGCACCCTAGAAATTTCCCAAAACTCCATCCATCTTCGGTCGTGGGGGCAGCAGTCTAACCAAAGATGCCCAGACTTCTCTCTCCCTGGCCATTTCCTCCAGCTCCTCTAGGGGGGACCCAAAGCGTTCCCAGGCCAGCCGACAGACATAGTCTCTCCAGGGTCTCCTGGGTCTTCCCCGCCCAGTGGGACATGCCCGGAACACCTCTCCAGGGAGGCCACCTCAACTGGCTCCTTTGGATGTGGAGGAGAAGCGGTTCTACTCCGAGCTCTCCATGGGTGACAGAGCTCCTCACCCTATCTCTAAGGGAGCGCCCAGCCCCCCATGGAGGAGGCTCATTTCAGCCGCTTGTATTCGGGACCTTATTTTTTGGGTCATGACCCAGAGCTCATGACCATAGGTGAGTATTGGAACGAAGATCGACCGGTAAATTGAGAGCTTTGCGTTTTGGCTCAGCTCTCTCTTCACCACAACAGACCGATACAGCGACGGCATAACTACGGACGCCACTCCGATACCCTGTCAATCTACAGTCTTCCTTCACTCGTGAACAAGACCCCAAGGTATTTAAACTCCTCCTCCTGGGGCAGGGACACTCCCTCCACCCACCGAGAGATGGCAAACTACCTTTCTCCGGTATAATCAGAGAGTCATGGCCTCAGATTTTGCTGTGCTGACCCTCATCCCAGCCAACAGCACAACATCATTAGCAAAAAGCAGAGAGGAAATCCTGTGGTCCCCAAACCAGACACCCTTCGGCCCCTGGCTGTGCCTAAAAATTCTGTCCATAAAAATTATGAACAGAACCGGTGATAAAGGGCAGCCCTGCCAGAGTCCAACATGGACCGGGAACAGGTCTGACTTAATGCGAATCGAGCTCCTTCTCTGGTCATACAGACACCGGACAGCCCTCAGTAAGGCTCCCTGGACCCCATACTCCCAGAGCACCCTCCACAGGATACCACAGGGGACGCCTTCTCCAAATCCACAAAACACATATGGACTTGATAAGCGAACTCCCACAATCCCTCCAGCACCCTAAAGAGGGTGTAGAGCTGGTCCACTGTTCCATGAGCAGGACGGAAACCTAACAGTTGTTCCTGAATCCGAGGTTCAACTATCTAACTTTCCCAAAAGTATCTGCGAAAAACCAGTGTGCATCAATGCTCACCAGATTATTGACCACAATCCATTTCACTTAAACAATTTCTGCAAAAAAAACATTTACATTTTTTCATTTTTATTCAACCATTATTGTTTTTATCTTCAGGATTCAAAGATAGTCTTCATCAAATGCTTGTACTGATTAGGTTTTCACTTCGTGAAATGGGTGACGTCATATTTGCTGTTTCAAATCAAAAGTGAGGATAGTGTCTGAATTGATTTCAAAATCTAGATCAGGGATGCCCAAATCCAGGTCTCGAGGGCCGGCCTCCAGCTAGTTTTCTAGAAATCCTGCTTTGTCCGCTGATGACCTGGATCAGGTGTGTTCAGCCAATAAGGAACTTCAATGGCAGGATGGTTGGAAAACAAGCAGGACAGCACCCCTCCAGGCCTGGAATTGGACACCCCTGCACTAGATAGTACGGTGCTATATCGTTTTTTTGTAGTTAGGGGATTAGGAAGGAATTTGGACACAACCCAAGACGTGCTGAAAGCGGTGCAAGACCTGTTTTTACCCACGTTCAGATAAAATGTTTATTCAAGTGGACAGTCGGACTCTTTTTTTATATTTGAGAACATAACAATAATTATAGCAAAAAGGAAATTATTGTGATTCAAAAAAAGCTAATTTGTCTGTAATTAATTGCAAATAATGTGATAACTGTTGTTAACCAATTATTCAAAAAGCACCATTTAAGGTCATTGCAGTGAACAAACCAATGTTTTTATCACGGTGTCCCTCAGAAAACAAGTTTACTTCACAACAGTCATTTTCTACTTCAGTAAAAATAAATCAAATTAAAGTAGCTTAGTGCTCAGAGATCAAGATTTTTGAAAACACATTTCTGCTTCTTTGAATTGAAATAAAAAAATCTATCTAAAAATGTGATCATGTCCATTTTCTCTTTGTTCAGACTTTGTTCCATCCTTGAGGCGACTCTTCAAGAACAGCATCTTCTCGTTGATGATCCTCACTAACCTTGTGGCAGTCAACGGTTTCATCGGGATGATCACCTTCAAGCCGAAGTTCATGGAACAGACCTATGGCC
Organism: Oryzias sinensis; assembly: GCA_037389245.1. Taxonomy (NCBI): domain Eukaryota; kingdom Metazoa; phylum Chordata; class Actinopteri; order Beloniformes; family Adrianichthyidae; genus Oryzias; species Oryzias sinensis. Next base: position 867,590 of record CM074507.1, read on the forward strand.
AATCAGCATCCAGGGCCATTTTCCTCATAGGTATGAAGCAAAGCCCCCATGTACCCCCCTATTGCCCCTGAGTTTGCTGTGAGCCTCAGAAACAATCATATATTATTACAGGGAAGTCTGATTGTGTGCGATAACAGACTGCAAACATTAGCGCTAAGCAGGTCACGGTGTGGTCCACTTTCTGGAGTCTGGAGTTTTATGGCTTGTTTACTGGGCGACTACAAAACGTCGTTGGTCCTACAGTAGTCATTGTTCTGCAGCCACCAAAGCTAGAAAAACAGCAAGTGGCTGCCAAACAGCCCCGCCGCACTTCCTGTGTCTGTTTCAGCAGCAGCAGCGCCGTTAGCAACACACGCCATTCTCTGTCACAGTTCATTAAAAACAAGCCGCAAAAGAAACAATAGACGTGAAATGTCTCCCAAACACCTCCAACATGCTCTAACATCTGTCTTTACCATCTTGAAAAGCTTCTGAATACCATACACGCTATAGGGAGGAAGTGGACGGACTGCCTTCATGAGAACTTTACAGAACTGTCTGATCTGGACCTGCTGCCAACAATTAATGACTGTTGGGAACTAAAAAAACATCTGCTGTCTAACATCTTTCAATACCCAGACCTTCTCCATTAAAAACCCACTCTGAGGATCTTTTGAATTATTCTAAACGCGTTCCCAGTGATCTTATGGTGATGCCATTTTAAGCCCAAATCAAAAAACCTGCGTTTTCTAAGACATCATTTCTGCAGAGCCGCAGTAGTTCATTAGGATTTTTTTAATTTAGATTTTTTCAAACAGCATGTTCTTGTCTACCCTGGATTCACAACAATTTGAATAAAGAAATACTCAGAAATGCTGTTTTAAACTAAATGTTCTATATCTATGTCCTCCATTATCAGAAAACACCAAAAACATGATTTTTGGGTCTTTAAGCCCCCCTCTGTGATGGTTCAATTCTAACAAACTAAATCCTTTACTTTAATCTATATAGTATTCTACAATTCTTTCTAAAACAATATGCAGAAAATTTGAATTACTTAAAGGACTAAAGACAGTTTTTTCTACATGTTCCTCTTGAGCACTGTGGAGCCGCTTTAGCTCGTGCTGGTTTGCGGCGCCTTCCGTCCGTGAAACCAGGGTTCCAATCCGGGCTGCTCCCTGTTCCCTTCTCTACTTCTGTACCGGTCCCAAGCCCGGTTGCTTTGAGAAGGTTGCGTCAGGAAGGGCATCCGGCGTAAAACATTGCCAAGTTTACCATGCGACTTGTTCGCTGTGGCGACCCCTGATGGGAAAAGCCGAAAGAGAAAGAACAGTTCCTCTTGAGCGCTGTGATTTGGGCTTTTTTGTCTAATTATCATCTGTGGTATTTGTTAAATGTGACATAGGAAGATGCAGACCTGCTAAAGACTTTTGCTTCAGGCGAGAGGACCAATTTGTATACACTTTCAACTAAATTATGATCCTAATTTGATTTATTGTCCTCAAAATTCAGCCATAATATGAACTGAAACTTGCTTTTTCTGTATGGTTTGGTTAGATTTTCACCCCTGAGTGGTAGTCATTGTAGTTATTCTATAGGTATAGCCTTTTTTTAAAAGAAAAAAAGCAAAAACAACCACAAAATAGCAGATTCCATTCATCTGCCTTTTCTTTGGGGGTCTCAGGGTTGCTGGAGCCTATCCCACCCACTTCTGGCAAAGGGCAGGGTACACCCTGAGGAGTTTACACAGATAAATGCAACCACACTTATTCACACGAGGGAGACGATGATACATGGTTTTGGACTGGGGGAAAGCTACACATGTACAAGGAGAAGATGCAAACTCAACACAGAAAAAAACTAACTGGGATTTGAACCACTATCCCACCTTAGTTCTTCAGCTGCATTCTCTTGTAATGTTTTTCCAAAGCACTTTAACTGACTGAAATAAATATGCATCTTAGCTGACAACCCGTCTCTTCAACCATCTGGTCTAAAACTGTACTGATCTCTGTCCACGTCCCTTCCTCTCCAGGCATCATGAATCTACCAGCTGTGGCTCTGGGCTTCATCACAGGAGGTTTCGTAATGAAGCGCTTCAAGCTCGGGGTCGTCGGCGCCGGTAGGATGTCCATCAGCGCATCTCTTGGAGCCTTTAGCTTGTTTGCTGTTCAGATTTTCCTGCACTGTGACAACGCAGAGGTGGCCGGCCTGACTGTGTCCTATCAAGGGTGAGCGGCTCATAAACGCCAGCAGGACTGTGGACAACGTCTGTTTCTGTTTTTCACCCAGGAGTGTTTTTCTGTGCCTAACCAGAGCTCCACAAGTGTCCTACAGCCAGCAGACTCTACTGTCACAGTGCAACATGGGCTGCTCCTGCTCGCTGAAGCACTGGGACCCGGTCTGCGCCTACAACGGCATGACGTACGCCTCGCCATGCCTGGCTGGCTGCCAGACCTCCAGCGGATCCGGCAGGGCGATGGTGAGGCTGCACACTCTCACACATTCCTGCATGGAGGACATGAGCAAAGAAAAGACACAACTTGATGACCACGTGAATGGACAAATATCCAAACACACAGAAACGTGTGCATTAAAGAAAACCTTTTTAAAAACTAATTAACCCTATCATGCCTGAGCTGTTACATGTGACACGAAATACCACAGGCTCTTCAAACTATTGTAACTTCTTTTTCACAATCCACCTAATTCTGTCAGGAACTGGTGGTGGAGGACCCAAAATGCAGGAGACCAGGACTGGTGACAGGAAATAAAACATTTAATTAGCAAACTGAAACATGACAAAACTATGAGGAGAAACAAACCGGTGACAAAACAGAACAGATGACCTGAAGGATGAACAGAAACCAAGACACTTAAATAGGCTGAAGGCCATGAACTGAACTGAAGACAGCTGTGGATCATGAACCTGAAGGTGGAGTGACTGACAAAGAAAACCAAAAACATGACCAAAAAACAAAACCACTGAATCCTCACAAATTCCAACTGATTCTGGAAAAGCTGCTTTTCTTTGCTCCAGAATGATTTGGTTTTTGTTAATTGGATAAATATTTTACTGTTGGAAAGTATGTGTATGTGTAGAAAAAAGAAAACTAACAAAAAAAAAAGTATGTGTATCAGAGCAAAGCTGCTTTTCTCCACTTCAGATCCACTGGAACAGAGGAAAAAAAACGTTTGTGGATCTATTTTTCTGCAGATGGATGTATCAGAAAGGGGCGGAGCAGGGAGCTTGTGGCCCCGCCCACTGTAGCTTCCATGTCACAGAGGCTTTAGTTTTCCATCATCTTTTTTTTTCTGGTCCTGATTTACAACAATTTAGAATTTAAGCTTAATTTTATTTATAAATGTCCACAAACATCAGTAAAATGCCACATAAACATATAAAAACACCAAAACACATTTTTTAACTAATGTGTGAACAGCTGTCACATGAGCTGCTGTAACTCTTGGTAATGAGTCAGAGTCAAGGCAGTTTCTGTGGTTAAAACACTAAGTGTGGTTAACATTCCCAGTGTTACTGTTAAACCTGCATTTACATCTCTGCCGTGTTTGTTCCTAGGTCTTCAATAACTGCACCTGCATCACGGAGGCCATGACGCCAGCCGCCAACACATCTGCAGTGCTGGGCCAGTGTTCCAGGAAAAGCGACTGTGATCGGAAGTTCAAGATCTACATGGCTCTGTCTGTGCTGGGGGCCTTCATTTCTGCCTGTGGGGGCACGCCGGGATACATCGTTCTGCTCAGGTGAAGGGCAGACTTCCCCTCATGATCAGGACTACAGTTAATGTTGATGATTGGGGGGTTGCTCTCCCTTTAAATAACTTTTTAGCTTTTAAACTTTATAGACCCTAAACTGCTTGACAAACTTGCTTTGATATTCCTCATTTAAAGATTATTTTTAGGCAAGGCAAGGCAAGGCAAGTTTATTTGTATAGCACAATTCGTACACAAAGTAATTCAAGGTGCTTCACAAAACAGAAAAATGCATTAAAATCACAATACATCATAGAAATAATCAACGTAAAATTTACTTTAAAAGAAAAGAAAAAATTTGAAAAATGATTTAAAAATAAAGGAAGGAAAGGAAAGAAAAGTGCAGATAGGACCTTTCAGTCATATACACGGCTAAACAGAAATGTTTTAAGTCTAGATTTGAACTTTTTTAACGTTTTAATATAAATTGGATTCTTTTCTTCAGGTCCATCCAACCTGATCTGAAGTCCTTAGCTCTGGGAATGCAAACACTGATCGTGAGAACACTGGGTGAGTTCCAAAGCCTGAAATCAAAATCAAAGCTTTCAATTACAATTTAAATAACTTTGGCATTTTGATTTTTTTAATGATTGCCACTATGTGCTGTCAGGTGGAATCCCTCCCCCAATTTATTTTGGAGCCCTGATTGACCGAACGTGTCTAAAATGGGGCACAAAGCAGTGTGGCGGCCGGGGAGCATGTAGACTCTATAATGCCAATGCCTTCAGGTAAAGTGACACTAAACCATTCAAATCATTTTCAGATTTGTGTGTATTTGAACTTTAAATCTAATAAAAAGTCATTACAACGTTGGAGCTCCTGTTGACATAACTTTAATTTGGCTCATCTCAAATAAAACTTTACATTTTCAGAAAATCTTGGCTGGTTCTGCTCAAATGACAAGTGGAGGGTTGTTAAATTAGCATGTCAGAGTTGTTGTACCAGCATCCAATCAGTGAATTTGGAAGCCTGTCTGCTGTGCTGCTTTGGAGTGACGCTGCAACTGCGGAGGTCTTTCAAGATGTTCAAAAAATTGCTACAGATATTTGGTTGGCAGTGGATGCAGTTTGTGTTTTACTAGCAAAGCTGTTTATTTCTGGCCATCTTTACAAAACAAAATGCAATTCCTAAACAGTTGTATGCCAAACACAAATTGTAATACAGATATATTAAGAAGACAAAAGGTGGTCCTATAGTGGCTTTAGGACCACCAATTTACCACCCACACCAGACTCAGCCTTCTTAATCAGTCTATTGGCACCCTTAGCATCCCTGAAGAACATGATGTGAACCGGGGTGTTGGGTCTGCCAGGAAGGAGTGAGTCTGATGTAGCAGGTAGACGATTGGAACATCAACCCAACATGTGACTGATACACAACTGCAGAGGGTCTTGTGATGGGGACAAATCTCTCCATGACATTCATAATGTGGGGGGTCAGTGCCACCAGCCTGTAGTCCTCGAGCAGCAGGACATCGGTTTTAGGCACTGGGACCAGACGAAAAGTTTTCCAAAGCACTTTCTGTAGATAAAGGCTCAGGTTGAAGAGATACTGGAAAACTCCACAGAGTTAGCTGGAACAGGCCTTCAACACGCGGGGGCTGATGCGGTCTGAGCCAGGAGCTTTGCCCTCTTTAAGCTTCTCCGGTTCTCTGTTAACCGGGCTGGCAGAGATGACTAGTCCATGCTGGGGAGAAATGGAAACTGGAGTTTGAAGCACATGTCAGCAGTGGGTTGTGGGGTGTGGAGAGGCGTTTTTTAGTCTTTCTGAGTTCGTTTATATCCCCTTCCATCTGTTTATCTCGACCATTGACGTAGCTTAAGTCCCACATGTTTGGATGGTTTTCAGCCACCAGAGCCGTGAAAGAAAGCTTGGTGTTGAACCACGTCTGCTTTAGGCCGTCAGTTCCTAGATTTGGCTCCACTCAACATTCAACAGCTTTGGGATTTTGGTTGCAGAATTTGTACGTGTGCCATTGATTTTCTAATCTGTTATTTCTAGAATAACATTCCTGGGGTTGATCAGTGGACTCTACCTCGTAGCCAACATGTTGTGGGGGTGCCTCTACCTCAGGATTGTGAAGAGACAGAAAAAGTTGGAGCTGAGGAAACAGGCCAAAGAAAGCGCACTGGAGGGGAACGCTGTAACCAACGGACACGCCCACATTAGCATTGCCAAAAACAAAGAAGACACAAATGATGAGAGCACTATTTAAGGTGTCAGCGGGACGGCCATGCGCATGGATTACACTGATGACTGCATGGCAATGCGGTGCTGCGTCTCAACTGGACCCAAAGGTTTAATGGTACAGTGTCAGCACTGTTCGCTCTTTCCTTCTCCTTCACTCTTTTTTGTTTTTGTGTTTGTCTGTAGCGAGGAACGTTTTCACCTTTGTCGTTTTTCTGTACAATATTAAGAGTAAATAAATGTAACATTTTGGGTTTTTTTTACTTTCTGAGTCTGAACAGCTTTAGGTCAAGAAGTGTGAGAAATGTCTGCAGTTGCTCAGCACTGCCAGTCTGCCAACTGGTCAACCGGCAGAAGATCCAAATATGAACACCGTAAAATTACAAAAACTTCAATAAATCAAAGGTTCTGTTCATCCAAAGAAGAGAAAAGAGATTTACGGAGAAACATAGTTACTGGAAGTAAGGAAAGCATCCAAATGTGTGCATTTCCTAGACTTTATATGAACTTCAATAGGTCATTTCCCAGTTTTTAATCTGGATTATCATAAATGGAAGCATTTAAGTGGGATTGGTCTGTTCTTTAGACATTAGAAAGCCCTTCCTTGTGTCCATGTGAGCGCCCGTCTGCAGTTATCTGCAGCTTTCCAGGCAGACGCAGCGGCCATAAAAGGTTGACCGTCACGACATGAAGAGTCATGCCATGAAATCTCCTTACTGTGACATTTCTGCATCCTCCAAGCATAGACACGTGTTTGTAGATATCTCTTGAATTAGATGTCTTAGTGCATGAAAGTTCTTATCAGCCTCCAGTTTTTGCTTTACAACCCGACGACGAGGCTTTTATCCTGACTTACATGACAGACCAGATGACGTTTTTGACAGTTTTCATGTGGTAGCTGTAAACTTTAGCCTGATGTTTTTGTGGCCAATCACCGTTACCTAACCGTGTTAAACAACATTTACCAGTGGCCAGGTCACCAGAGGTCACATAACCCTCCAACTTCCAGGTTTGTGTAACAAATGTCACTAAAATAAAAGTGAAGAAATTCACTGGAATTTATTTTACACAAGAAGTTGGACAATAGTGTAAACACCAAATTTAGTGATAAAATGATTTTCATATGCAAGGTTACACTGTTTGCTTTTGTTTTCATTGTTTTTTCTCACTTTTTCCCATTTCTGCAATTGTGTTAATTGTAGAAAAGTATGAACATTAAAAAATAATTTCTCAAAAGTTTGACTCGTAACTTTATTCTGCATTATTTTTTTATTTTTTTAATTTTTTTTTTAACAAACTTTTAACACAAACACTGCCAGTGCACAAATGAGAAACACAGCATAAGTACCCACATACAGCAACACACGGAAGGATTCGTCCTAAGAATGCAGAGAGAGGTAAACCATCATCATCAGATGAGAGGCTGGGTTTTCGCCTGGTTAATATGATCCATTAAAGGTCCCCAAGTCTTTGTGAATTTATCCTGCCGGCCAGTCAATTTGTATCGGATTTCCTAAAGGTACAAACAGCTCGCCATGTCATTTAGCCACTTAGAGGAAGTAGGGGAGGTAGAAGCCTTCCACTCCTTCAGAATAATCCTTTTGGCCATAACCATTCCAAAGATGACTGCTTGTTGAATTGAGTGTGACAGCTTCTGAGTTTAAGACACTTGTAGTTTTTTTATTACTATATTTGCTTTTATTTTTCTATAGACTAACGTCTGTCATTAGCTTTTGTTACATGGACAAAAGTAATCGGATTAAACGTCTGATTAGGATGAAAATGCGTCATTTAAACACGCCGTTCATAATACTCTGCACCCATCAGACTCATTCAGATCAATATTTGTTTCTGATGGAGATGGGTGGTCATGCTGATTGTTGATCTGATCGTGGAGCACATAAACAGTTCATTCTGATCGTGGGTCACTGCTGCTCTGGTCTACGTCATGCATAGATGTGTGGCGCTCCAGAGGAGGCTTTGGAGCGCCAACAGGACCGGCTGGCTGCGCCGCACTAGCTAACGTGTCTAAGCAGAGCAGCCGGACTCGTAGCTTCCTGTTTTCAGGCAGGGGAGGGGGCTTTGTTACGGACTGAGGTCCGAATGAGGCCTGGGACCGCAGTCCGTCCGGCTGCTCTGCGTGAGCGAGCTGCTGGACTCAGGAGAACCGTGGAGAACCCGGTCTCCGAGCAGAGGAGCGCATTTGGGACGGGGTGTGAGCTAATGGAGGCAGATTTTGAATGCAGAAATGCTGCACACTCCTGAGAAACCGAGTAAACAATCCTGTGCATTCATGTTTCCAGTCGTCTCCAGACAGAACAAAAGCTTATTTACGTTCATCAAGATGCAGATTGCAGCTTTGACTGCATGGATTTAAGTTCAGCCAAAGATAAATGTTTTTAAATAATGAAAATTGACTGAGCCCTGGAGGTTACAGCATCATCGGTTAGAGATGTAAAAGACACATTTGCAATGACAAATTCAAAAAGGGTATGAAATAGATCAGAAAGTAAATAACTAGCGTCTAGCAGAAAGTCTGGTTCTCCTACTGTTGTTCTCTTGTTAAAGTTATTTCTGAAAACACAAGACAGTTTTAAAAACAGACCCAACCATCCGACCCCTCTGCCCCCAACAGCTCTGCAGATGTCCGTCCAACCTCCTTATTTCTTTTATTGAGAGTTCTAGCTGCAGACAAGGGAGTGTTAGTTCCTGAATTGGGTCTTATCAGTTTGTCTCCCAAACTCCCTCTGCTTCCTCATCTCCATCCTCCAGATGACATACGGAGAAGAAAAAAACCAACACAGCCACATCAATGTGTAGGTCAGGATAAACACTTATTAAACTGACTAAAATTAATTATCTAAACTTTAAAACTTGTAAAACTTAACTTTTCAAATCATAAATATAAAAAAAGGACACAGGAAGATTATTCCAGAAAAAATCAACTGAAGCCTAAATAACTCTCAGGATTTTCTGTCCATAAAAAATATTCTTTTAAAATTATACATTAGAAATAACATAAACATTAAAAGAAAAAAACACTCAAAATTCTTTACTTTTATGTCCTTTCATATAAAAAAATTAACTTATAAATATCCCAAAAGATTTTGCGTTCTGTTAAAATGTATTCTGGCAAAAGTATAAAAATATGAAAATGCAGCCAAACAAATGAAACCTGGAAAGAAAAAAAAGTTGTCTGCCTTTAGGGAAAAACAATTCAGATTTTACCGGTTTTCTTTGCACTTGTGTCGTTTTATCATAGTTGGACTCCTGTCATCGTCCATCAAGTTCATTTCTGTTTGGTTTCAGGTCCTGCGTCTTTGTGAACCCTTTCAGATTTGATAGAATCCTTTAAAAAGCTGTTATTGTGACTATCATTCTTTTAGTTGTTAATAAAACATTAAAAACCAAACCATAAAACATCAACTTCTGACATTACTCCCAGAGCCGTTTGATGACATCCTGTGACATGCCATTGAGAGTCCAACTTAGAAGAGGTAAATAAGGGGAATCTTCAGAGCACTGCTAAACCCAATTAAAGCCACAAGCAATGTTGTATGGTACCCACCCTCACCAGCTGCAGATGCTCCATGCCCCTGACTCTCCCCCTTCTGCCCTTTCCACCCTAGTCAGAGCTGCGCCATACAAATTTATAATAAATAATGGCAGCTTTTCTCTCCATGGTGGATTTGTCACTTGATTTTGAATTTTTTAGCCTCATAAGAGATTTTGGCTCCATTTATTTTTATTTTTGACATTTTTACGTGCTGTAATGTCATCACCATGCCCAAAATTTAATTTTTTACGAAGTGCAGGAGTTGTGGTGAGTTTTTTTAAGTATGTGGATTGATGTAATTTTTGCTCAAAGAACTACAAAAACAGTATAATCTTTTCTGTCCAGGACTGCTGTGTGACACAATAGCCGCGGTTACATGGGCAGAATATCTTGATGGGATCAATGGTCGGGTTAAAATTCACCCGTGCACATGGGATCAGAAAACCTTTTTCCGATTAGAACAAACGTTCCCATGGCTCACACTTTCGTTCAGAATGAATCATCTGGGCATGCTCAGTAGTGTAAAATCACCTGGATGAGGATATAGGTCCCGTTGTAAACAAACCGCTTCCACAGACAGACAGCATGTGCTGCAGCTCCGTAATACGAGACGACCTTCCAAATGTGCTTTTATTAATGTCATGAATAGTATGAAGCGCCTGTTCACTCATCGTTTTATTTAATCCGTGTGGTCAGTGCTGTTTTGTGAATGAAACAGAGCTGGAAAAAGGCTGAGGACAGGCTAACACGGGCTAACAACATTAGCCTGATGGACACAAAATCCAGGACCGTGCGAGAAACACAGCAATCTGCAGCTTTCTAAGGACTGAGCGACATTTATTTCTGCTCAGAAAAGTTCACACAGACCGCCCCAAAGCCACTCTGTGAGCTAGCGGCCCGAGCTCTATTCGAACACGGTTCCTCCTGATCCCTGCAGCCGCTAACCCAGAGCGGCAGGACGGCTGCAGTCTGAATTCTCCCACACATAACAAAACAACAAAACGCACACATTTAAAAGCACCCCCCCACACACACACACACACACCCATACACAAAATTATTAATCCAGCTCCTCTGCTCACTCGGGTGCCAGTGGACCGATTGAGCGTTGGGGGGCACGGTGCGCTCCTCCTCCGAATCTCCCTCGTGAGGGGTGTAAGAGAGGGGGGAGCCAGCGAGGCGAGAGCGGAGCAGCGCTTTTCAGGGCGCGTCCGCAGAGCAGCTGGTCGGTCCCGTATGAGCTCCAAAGCTTTCTCTCAGCGAAACACCGTCTATGCGTGACGTAACCCAGAGCAGCAGTGACACACGATCGGAATGACCGTTTACATGAACAACGATCGGATAAACCATCGGTATAACCCACCTATCTCCATCGGAAAGAAATTCTGATCCGAATGAGTCTGACCGGGGCAGAGTATTCCGAACGGCACGTTTACATGACGCATTTTCTTTCCGATCAGGGGTTCATTCCGATTACTTTTGCCCATGGAAACGCGGCTAATGACACCATTTAGCATTAGGTAAACTAGAGGAGGCATTGAAAAGAGTGACAAAATGCATATATGTGTGTGTGTGTGTGTGTGTGTGTGTGTGTTTGTGTGATTGTGTGTTCACCAAGGCTGGAAACTGAACAGTACTGGAAAAGTATATGGGAGAAAGAGTCAGCACATAACAGCAATGCCCAGTAGCTGGTCTCTCTGAGAAAAGAACATAGCAACTTCCCTGAACAGAATCCAGTAACCATCACAGTGGCAGAAATCCGCACTCCACGAGTGCCTGGCAGCACAAATGAACCAGCTGCTAAGAGATGGGACTCACCCCGAATGGCTAACAGAAGGGCGAACGATCCTGATCCAGAAGGATCCCTCAAAGGGTGCAGTCCCATCCAACTACCGGCCAATAACCTGTCTCTCCACAACATGGAAGCTCATGTCAGGCATCATTGCAACCAAGATAAATAGGAACATGGATCAATACATGGGCAACACATAGAATGGCATTGGTAGAGACTCCAGAGGAGCGAAACACCAACTCCTGGTTGACAGAACAGTCGCTCAAGACTGCAAGTCACGACACACCAACCTGTGCACAGCCTGGATTGATTACAAGAAAGCCTATGACTCAATGCCACACACGTGGATCACTGAATGCTTGGAGCTGTACAACATCAACAGGACTCTAGGAGCCTTCATAGGAAACTCAATGAAGCTGTGGAAAACCACCCTTGAAGCCAATGGGAAGCCACTTGCACAAGTGTCCATCAAATGTGGGATATACCAAGGTGATGCTCTGTCCCCACTGCTGTTCTGCATAGGTCTGAACCCCCTCAGCCAAATAATCAACAAGACTGGCTATGGATACAGACTCAGAAATGGGGCCAACATCAGTCACCTCCTCTACATGGATGACATCAAGCTATATGCTAAGAGCTAGCGTGACATTGACTCCCTGATCCACACCACCAGGATCTACAGTACTGACATTGGGATGTCATTCGGGCTCGAGAAATGCAGCCGGATGGTGACAAAGAGAGGCAAGGTAGTCCACACAGGAGGGGTCTCACTCCCAGAAGGAACAATAGCAGACATCGAGGACAGTTACAAGTACCTTGGAATTCCGCAGGCAAATGGCAACCTGGAGCAGGCAACAAGGAAAGCTGCAACAGCTAAATACCTCCAACGAGTGAGGCAAGTCCTGAGAAGCCAGCTCAATGGCAAAAATAAGACCCGGGCAATAAACAGCTACGCACTGCCAGTTATCAGATACCCTGCCGGAATAATAAGATGGCCAAAGGAAGAGATACAGACCACGGATGTTAAGACACGAAAGCTCCTCAGCATGCATGGAGGGTTCCATCCCAAATCCAGCACCCTGAGACTGTATGCTAGCCGCAAGGAAGGAGGCCGAGGACTAGTGAGCGTAGAAGCCACTATCCAGGATGAAACATCCAAGATGCATGAGTACATCAAGCTCAAGGCCCCAACTGACAGTGTGCTCAGTGAATGTCTCAGGCAATGGAGAGCAGAGGATACAGTGCTGGAGGACAGATCCTCATGGGAGGACAAACCCCTGCATGGGATGTACCACCGGACCATAACTGAAGTGGCTGATATCAAGAAGTCCTACCAATGGCTAGAGAGGGCTGGCCTACAGGACAGCACTGAGGCACTCATCCTGGCAGCTCAGGAACAAGCCCTGAGCACCAGAGCCATGGAGGCTCAGATCTACCACACGAGACAAGACCCAAGGTGTAGATCTACCACACCAGACAAGACCCAAGGTGTAGATCTACCACAGCAGACAAGACCCAAGGTGTAGATCTACCACACCAGACAAGACCCACGGTGTAGATCTACCACAGCAGACAAGACCCAAGGTGTAGATCTACCACACCAGACAAGACCCAAGGTGTAGATCTACCACACCAGACAAGACCCAAGGTGTAGATCTACCACACCAGACAAGACCAAAGGTGTAGGCTGTGCAAAGAGGCGCCTGAAACAATCCAGCACATAACTGCAGGATGTAAGATGCTGGCAGGTAAAGCATACATGGAGCGCCACAATCAAGTGGCTGGAATAATATGCAGGAACATGTGTGCAGAATATGGACAGGAAACCCCAAGGTCAAAATGGGAAACACCTCTGAAGGTGGTAGAGAATGAGAGGGCAAAGATCCTGTGGGACTTCCAGATCCAGACTGATAGGATGGTAATGGAGAACCAACCAGACATTGTAGTGGTGGATAAAGAACAGAGGAAAGCCGTTGTGGTGGATGTGGCAGTGCCAAGCGATGGCAACATCAGGAAGAAGGAACATGAGAAACTGGAGAAATACCAGGGACTCAGAGAAGAACTGGAGAAAGCCTGGAAAGTGAAGGTGACAGTGGTGCCTGTGGTAATTGGAGCACTCGGGGCAGTAACCCCCAAGCTGGAGGAGTGGCTACAACAGATACCTGGAAAGACCTCAGACCAGAAAAGGATAGTGCTTGTTTTTGACAATGATATGTGCCTACACAAATAGGTGATGATTTGTTCAGATAAAAAAAGATGGTCCATTGTTAGTACCTTATCAATTCTGCTTTCACTAAGGTTTTCCTTCAATCAAGCATGTCAACATGAGTATATTCTGAGTAAAAAGATTCTGCTTTTCCTCTGCTTATTTGGGTCGATATACCAAACCCGACAGCTTTAAGTTGAAGGCTGTTATTTCCCAACCAGGTGTGATTAAACCTTGACTCTTGTGTTTATTTTCCTGTTATCCAAATAGCTGTCCCCTTTCTTCTACTGGACCACAAGGAATGTTTGAACTGCAGCAATATTTGCTACCACTGACTTTTAAGTTTATGTTTATTCCAGGTTTTTACTTTTTAAAAACAAAAAGCATTGAATTAAGTTTGCAGAAAAAGAAACAACACTTTCATGTGGAAGCCAAATAAATGATCTAGTTGTTGTAAAACCTGTGTGTTTGTGCATGTAAGCAGGTACGTGTGTGTATGATTTGTTATGACTTTCAGATCTAGGAAAAAATAATTGAACTCATTTAAATGTCTCAATCTCATAAATAAAAACTAGTTTGAGTGTTTGGAAGAAAGAACTAGTATGTTTATATGGAGTTAAATCTGTGCCATGTTTGTTTGAAGGGGAAAGGTTAGTTTCCAAAAAAGAAATCTAGGCTTTAACGTTAAACAGACAGAGATTTAACAAAGGATATGAAATATTTTATATTTCTTTAAAAATCTTTTGTGTGAAACTATTTCTAGGTACTTTTAATGAGTCTTCTGTTTGGCCTGCAGCAGTCCAGAGTATGTTACAAACCCGGGTAAGTTTGAGGGTCAGTCTGTTAATTTCCTCCACTTTCAGTTACAAAACCGGCAGTTATCTTTGGGGTATATACGTTACCATAGCAACTAACTCTCTGAGCATAGCTTGCTCCGGTTATGTTTGTTTCTGACAGGTTCCTGACAGAGACGACGTAGAAGCCCAAATCAGGCTATGCAAGGTTTTATCGCTGTGAGAGTTTGATAAGTTATGCATCAATGTGCTGTCTTACCACAAAGATTATTTATGAAGAGTGATACCATTTTAGGAAAGACTGGCCATTTTATTGGGCAACACGTTTGAAACTTTGCTTTCTCTCACCCTTTTTCAAGTAATTCATTCAAATCTTTTAGACGAACTTCACATTTAATTGATTCAATGGGTCATGGATTCTATGCATAAATACAAATATGTCTATGTATGATTATGAGTTATTATGATGACATTCTTGACATGTTGCTGTATGGATATATTTATGTTTTAATTTTTATCTTTAAATGAAATCATGACTGATCCTTTGACGTTGTATCACCTCTGTATAGTGTAAATCACTTTTGTTTGTCTTCCTTTGAATATTTTTTTGTTTGATTACTTCAAGTAAACCAATTAAATCCACATTTTAAGATGCAGGTCAGCTGTCCTGACAGAACACATTCTGTCACTGTGGAGGAGGCGGAGCATAAGAGGAGGCGGAGCATAAGAGGAGGCGGAGCATAAGAGGAGGCGGAGCATGTGGGGAAAGAAAAGGCGCGTAGAGCTGCTGGTTCAGTCTGTCTGACTCGGCTCTTACACGTATTTAAACATCTGCATGTCAGAAGATTTCCACATAGAAGTAGATCTGTTCTTTATATAAATATAAGTTCAAGTTTTCATGTTTTCATTTTGTCAGGAAAAAGGTTTTTGGAAGTGATTTGCATGGTCACAGTTTCAGGTACCACAGCTGGACTATGGTGGTTATTGAAGGTTCATTTTTGGTCAACATTTTTTTAATACCTATGAACTTATTGTTTTTACATCCATTTCTGTTTCAGTGTTTCCAAATGTGATTGGATTCATCGATGGTCCACATTCCCACCATGGATCCATCAATGAATGAGAGAGACTGTGTGATCAGGAAGTCCATCCATAGGATGAGTGACATTTGAATTTCATCTTTAATCCATCAGTGGAAAAGCCACAAACCTCTGTACTGCTTCGCCCTAACTAGCTATTATGTGATGAAACCCACCTCCTCACTAGTGTTGAGGTCAAATGGGGGGGTCTGTGCCTCCTGCCAGAATCTTCAGGGAGACCTTCCAACAGGATAAGCTTAGCTTTCCAGCAGGTTTCTTGTCTTCCTAATATTTGTTCATTTTACATTTTAATCATTACAGGACCCCACAAAGGTTATTTGCTGCCCGATATTACGATATTTGAAGCTGAACTTAGGACATCGCTGATGAAGATGCCCCAGAGGAAGACCCTTTTAATGTGGCTGACCACACAGAGGGCAGAATGATCCCAGACTTCAGTGTAATAAAAGTGTTTGTCAGAAGTCATGGCTCTGTCGCCCCCTCTGGTCACTGGTGGGAGTTCCTGTAGCACTACATCTCCCAGCAACCCCAGCACACACTTCCTGGATGCTGCACACCTGACTCTCATTCACTCATCAACCACAGTCTACTTAAACTCTGCCCTGAGCCTCACTCAGTGGGAAGTTTTGTTTGTGTTGCTCTGCCTTCATTACTGAGTTATTTCTGGACCTGAGCTTCCAGCTCTGACGCTGTTTGCCTGCCGTGACTCTCGCCTGGATCTTGACTACCCCTGTCTCTCCTCTGATGATCTCATGCCTGTTATCAACTCCTTCCTGCCTGACTCTGATTTAGCTCTGTGGACTTTCAGCTGAGCTCATAAACCTGCTGCACTTGGAACCAGCCGTCTGCCTGTTCTTCTGTCCTTGTTCACAAAAACAATTCTGACTTTTCATTGTCTGGGAGGAAAGGGAAAACTGATTTATATTGACTATATTTTGTAAGGTTAAAGATTCATCTTCACATACAGTTTCCAACTTAAGCTAACGCTCCAGTATTTCTACTTCATGTCGAGCCTTTTGATTGGCTATTGTTTCCTCTTTTCACTACTTTGTCTTTGAAGATGAACCTGCTCCAGAAGAATTCCATCCAAACAAGAAGCCAATGTATTTCAAAGTCAATGTAATATCATATTTAGTAAACTGTTTAAATAAAATAAAGTGTTCTGAACTACATGTTTCATAAAGTATCGGCAAATGAAATATCGTGATATTTCCCTTTTTTTGCACCTCCAGCCAGATATGCAAAATAACACGACTCTGATAAATACAGAAGCTTATATCAAAATGACAAAAACCTTAAATCAAAACAGATCGACATAAAGGCTATTTATCAAAAAACATTTTAAAGGTAAATTCAAACTTTATTTTTTCGAGTATTACAGATTTCAATATAAAAACTTAAATTTTTAGTTACATCTTTGTAACTTTGAGTGCATTTCTTCTTCCAATCACTAAAGCAACAGTTTTGCTGCTCAAGTTCAGACTGTTTCATCTTTTTACCAGCAGATGGGGCTATACTCAAATCTCAGTGTCATGGCACAGTTGTGTTCAGTTCTTCAAACCCCTCATGAAGCCAACAATAAATGAACCATGTTATCATAATGAACCTGCACAGGTGCAGCAGCTTCCTGTGGCCGTGAGCAGAGCGCCATGTACCGCGATGGAGCCATTAAAGACTCAGCTGTGGAGCCAACAGCACCATGAGTGTGGAATCTGACAGCGTCAGACACCTTTCTCTGCTCTTTCCGTACAGGAATGTGAGGCTTGTAACCATAATCCTTGGAATTTGTGAGGCAGACAAAGCCGATTGTGCGACCTGCAGCTTTGGCAGCACACCCCGGCCCAACACACACACACAAATGCTCATTTTTACTGTTGTGAGGCAAAGAAATGTAAGCGGACTAGTTTGAAGTTAGTAATCTGTAACTGCCCGCCGCCCCCCTCCCTCTGAACGCCTGTGGCTGCCCCCCCTCCTGGACTGGCTGTGGCATGCGTATAGAATAAAAATGTGTGGGGCCTTTTGTGTTCCGGTACCAAGCAACCGCTCAGCGCTTTAGTCGGGGCAACAGGAGCCTGGACCCAGCAGATCCGACCCATCATCGGAGGGGGGACAGACACATGGCTGCCTGAGCGGAGCTCAGAAGTAAGGAGACACAAGGGGAGCCTTCACCCCCCCTCTGCTAGCTGTGACGATGCATTAGGTACCACCTCCATGTTCTTCCTCATCTGTTTGGCTGTTGGAAGTTTCTAACGATCGTGTGAATGTCTGTCATCCCGTCTTTCCAGACAAACGGGGGAAATCTGTCACTTCCAAAAGGATCACTATGGACTGAGGCCTCCTCACCTCCATCACCTGACAGGACTGTGGGGGAGAAAAAGGAAGCAGAGCGCTCAGGAACTACCAGGTATTAGCTTCTAGCACACCTCCAATACTGGGATTTCTGCAAGACGGGTCCGACTGCAGAGGAGTTTAGCTGTGTGCGTGTTTTTAAATGCATTTAGTAAAACTCACAACAGAAAGTCAACTCTTGCTCAGGCCTCAAATGTAAAAACAAAACAAAATAAAAACCATGAAATTCTTTAAAAATCATTGAGATCAAATCGGATTTTGAGGAAGTGTCTGCACAGGAATGGGTGTGCAGCATCCCTCACTGAATATTCTCAGCAGAGTCTGTTTTGGTCCCACAAACCTGAGAAACTGCAGTTCTTTCCACAGAAACGTTGCAGCGGATCATATTTGCCGTGGGTTTATCAATGTGGTTGATGCTGACATTTCAATGGTTTTTTGCTTGGACTGTCCACATCTTGTTAAAAAAAGCAGATGATGAGTTCGCTTAGTTCCTAACAAACAGCTGCTTGGTCACAAAACCCAACCCATGAAACTACCGCCGCAGTTTTAACCTGACAGGAAAAAATCCCTTCTTATTTGGTCTGTTACTCAGTTTTTGAACATACTGTCTTTGTTCTTTCAGTTTCAGTGATAATTCTGGGGTTTCAATCTGAGTTTTTCTGCAGATGTGGCATCTGAGGAGTCTTTTCAGTCAGGCTTTCTGTCACAGGTGTGGCTCTGTGAACAAGTAGGAAGGAATCTCCCAATAATCTTACTTTTACTTCCTTTAAAGACAAACTCATTACTGATTTGATTTGTAATTTATTGCATATTTTCTTTCTTTTCCTCTTACTGAAGCTATCATTTCTCACAGTGTACTGGGAGACGGTGGACACCAAGGATGAAAGTCGGAGCTCAGGATACCTGTCAGATGACAAGCCAGCAGGCTCTGTGTGACCCCACGGAGAAGAAAAGCGCCAAACACTCCAGCCTCACCACTCTAAAAGTACTCAAGCTGTCTGAAACCGTAGCTTACCGGCTCATTTTGTGTTTGTGGGTCATTCTGTTGATGTACTCAGCGCACACTGTGCTGCACAAAAACCGCCGATAAAAGAGAAAAGTTTAGGGTTCAGCATAACAGACAGTCACTGAGACTTGGAGATTTCTTGTTTATGTGTTTCAGGATGGCCTAAAGCTGTTGTGTTGTGTTACGCACTTTCTGGCAAAGTCGTGTCTTTGCCAGCACTTCTGGCCTTTTGCACTTGAAGACAGAGATGTTCATCTGCTGCTTTGGTCAGCAGCTCAGCCACTTTTCCCCAAACTTTAGATAAGAGTCCTTTTCAATCGTAAAGCCATTCACCTATAGTTCTCTATAGGAGCTCAAAGTCCAACTTCATGTCTTTCTAAAGGTCTTTTAATTAGAATTTTGCCATTTTTAGCCAGAATTTAAAAAAACAGTGTTGGTTTCAAAGACAGTTTCTGCAGAAACATTCATTAGAAATTATCCTCTGAATCGTAGGCGGGACTCTTGGCTTAGAGTAAGCCCACCCCCCCTTCCTATTACCCGAGCTTACAGCCCCTCCCTCACAACCCCAAGCTAACATTAGCAGTTTACCAAAATGGCAGCAATGTTGGAGAAATCCATCAGTTCTGATCCAGATTCCAGCTCACACCAGGAAAACAAAGACCTTCATGGATCTGTAGGTGGATGCATGAGAAGGAGGTGGAGCAAAGAGATTCTGCCCCCCCCCTGAGCGTATTTTCTACATCACACATATGATCTTTTTCAAACTACCTTTTTTTTTCTACTTCTGAATCCCCACAATTTGAATAAAGAAATACTAAAAAAGGTAATTTCGAATTTAATTTTCTTTATGTTTGTCTTCCATCATGAGTAAAATGCCACAAGAACCTTTTTAAAACACCATTTTCTTTGGAGTGGGTCTTCAATGTTTCAATTCTTAAGGAGAGCTTCTTTTTTATAGTCCGGTCTTCAGCTAAGTTGCACTGTTGGGTGTTAGCTTCAAGCTACATTCACACCACCCACGTCGACTTGCTTCAAGCGGCCATTTTCAGTGAAAAGTCTATGTAAACCTGCGTTTCAGGCTCCCTCTCACGTGTCCCTTTGTAAGTTTTTAAGTCCGTTTTTAGGCTCTACATGCAGTTTGGCCGTTCCTTGATCGCATGCTGGGAGTTGAACCAATGCAACTTTTGACTGCTAAATAGCAAAACAGCTGAACTAATCAGGGACTTTGGTAGTGACGTGTGGGCAGCATTTTTAAAACATGGAAGTGCCAACCGTTACAAACATGGTCACTAAGGAGACATTAACCCTTGGGCTATCTTAGATGACCCCCCCCCCCTTCCATTGAGGTGTTCTCCCTACCATGACAAAGGTGGATAAAGGTGGAAAGATTTCATGTAATCCATGGACACCAGTGAAGATCACAAATCATTGAAGAACAAAGGTTCAGAGCACTGTCTAGTGGGTCTAGATGACCCACCTCCCAATGTTAACGTGCCTAGGATAGCACAAGGGTTACGACAGTGGCTCCTCCCACTGGCGTCTGAAGCATCATGTTTATGAACACATTTTTGGACAAGTATCCAGCAGTGATGTTGGTGCACGTCCAAAGAGAGGCGGCGGCTGCAAATCTGACGTGCATTTGCATTCGGTGTGAACTCACCGTAACGACCACATTCAGAACAAACCAAATCCATGTGGCCACAGAGTCGTACACTTTGACCATAATCATGTGTCAATATGACTAAGTTTTCCTTTCATTTGGTTTGCAGCTCTTCATTGTGGCCCTTTCCTTCTCCTACTTCTCCAAGGCGCTAACGGGGACCTACATGAAGAGCTCCATCACTCAGATTGAGAGGCGCTTTGACCTCTCCAGCACACACATCGGGCTCATTGATGGCAGCTTTGAGATGGGTAAAATCTGCTCTCTCCCCTCCATTTTCCAGCCCCCGACTGCATGTTCTGATTTTGTCCGTCCATGCAGGCAACTTGCTGTTTTTAGCTGTGGTGAGCCACTTTGGGGCTCAGCTCCATCGCCCCAGACTCATCGCAGTGGGATGTGTCCTCATGTCAGTCGGCACTTTGCTCACCGGCCTCACTCACTTTTTCATGGGCCGGTAAGAACCGACGCAGCAAATATGAACAAAGATCATCCTATTCTGCGTATTGTTGTTCGGCACATGTTTTTTCTTTCAGCTATAAGTATGACACAGTCATCCCAGTCCTCCAAAACGACAGCTCAAACATCGCTGCCTGCATGGATCCTCTGAAAACAGCCGATGTGCCGGAATCTTTGATAGAGCCGCCGCTGGAAGACGAGAGAGGTCTGAAAGGTGGGATTAAGAACTGAAGATGTGCTTGAAAAATGTTTTTGAACCATCTGGAGCTGCTTGAATTCATAAACGTCTTTATAGTAGGACAACTGGGTAGAAAGGGACCTCTGGTCACCTTTGAATTGTGAGACAAGCTGCCATTGCAAACCCAATAAGCAGTTCTTCTCCATTTGAGCGGTCTACCTCTGGTCGGAAGACCGCAGGTTTGGTTCCCGGCATCTGTTTAAGTGTCTTTGGGCGAGACACGGAACCCCGTTGTCTTAATGTGTAAGACAACTAGACTTAGTGACCCCGCCCCCCTCAAACAGGAAGTATCCGCTGGCTCCAAGAAGCCAAAATTCCACAGAAATAAGAAATAATGTTACTCAGTTATTCTGTAGGTTAGAATAACCATTCCTGCTCTGCTACCTTTTTCTTAGCATCTTCTTACTAAAAGTGAGGGGGGGGGTATTTACTAGAAGCTCAAATATCTCTATAGCTCTTCCTTGTGAGGGGATCCAGAGGGAAATGTTTGCAGGTACATAAAGTCACACTGAGGCAGACACTTTCAGGTATATGGTTGGTTTTTCATTAATAGGAATGCGTGTTGTGTTACAGCCTGTGTTCTAGAGCCAGGATCCTACATGTGGATCTACGTGTTCCTCGGGAATGCTTTGCGTGGCATCGGAGAAACTCCTGTCACGCCTCTCGGCATCTCCTACATTGATGACTTTGCCAAACCTGAAAACTCGCCTTTCTACATCGGTGAGTCGATGTTCTCCCCTGAGTGTTCAGTTTTTCAGATGAAAAGATGAAGAAATAATGACCCAAACGGGTTTTGTGTTGATAGCTTGTCTTCAGACCATCACTCTCCTGGGTCCCATGTTTGGATTTCTCCTGGGATCCTATTGTGCCAACCTTTATGTTGACATTGGATTTGTTCATATGGGTATGTAGATTGTTTCTTCTTGTGCAAAGATACAGTACCTGCCCCAGATTTAATCCACACACAGTGCTCAGCATAAATGAGTACGCCCAACTACATTTTTGGGAAAACCTTTAGTGTCCTTTCAGAATCAAACTTTTCTGTGAAATACTATGCTACAAAAAACACCTCCATTGGTGGGCCATTGGTTGAAAACAACACGTTAGGAAAGGGATTTTCCTAACAAATGAATTTAAACCCATGTTGCCAAAATGAGTCCACCCCAGTCATGGGGGTGCATGGTCATGCATGGTTATCGTCCATGAAGAAAGCCTCTCCTAAAGCCATGCACAAAAGCGCACGCCTAGAATCTGCTAGGGCCTATGCTGATGAAGATGAAGACTACGGGGACTCAATACTCTGGAGTGATGAGACAAACATCCTGGTTTTTGGAACTAACGGTTTTAAAACTGTACGGTGCCGCAAAGGTGAGCATTTCAAAGACAAATGCATGGTACCTACAGTGAAACACGGTGGTGGCAGTGTCCTGGTGTGGGCTGCATGAGTGCTGCTGGTGTGTGTGTGGGGGGGGGGCTCCATTTCATTGATGGGATCGTGAACTCAACAATGTACGGCATTCTGAAGCAGAAGATGCTGCATCACTTCATGCACTTTCCCAACACGACAATGATTCAAACCCCACCTCTAAAGCTACTGCTGCAGTTCTGGAGAAGAACAGGAAGAAGGTGATTGGACGGCCGAGTATGTCTCCTGATCTGAACCCCAACCAAACACCTGAGGGGAATTCTGAAGAACAAGTGGAGCATCAGTCTCCATCCAGGCTCTAAAAGGACAGAAGTTCCAACATGTCTCCACCTTGTTCTTTCCATGTGTAGAAGACTTGGAGCTGTCCCTAAAAGTCATGGTGCTCATAGAAAATACTGGATGTAGTAGTTTCTGATGCAGGCGTTTTCATTTTTGCTTCAACCAATTAAAGTCAACCTGAAGATGATGTGATCTAAGTCAGATCAATTACCTTCATTTCCTGTTCTGGGGTTAAAGAAATGTTCAGTAAAACTCAACCTTGAGGAAAGTTTGGACATTTTTCTTTTGTTCATTGAGTTTCTGATTACATTAGTACTTTTTAAAGGGTGTGTACTCATTTATGCTGAGCACTGTACAGGCACTCCCAGATATAAGGCGCAGACATGTAAAAAATGCCAGCTTTTAAATTGGACTTACAGGGCAGAAAATACAATTATGAAATTTAAAACATACTCAAATGGATGCTCCAAGTGTTACATCACAGAAATGCCAGACGCCCATGATTCTTCCCCAGAGTGAGAAAAAAACGTCTTCATTAAAACACCTCACATCTGTGTACAAATGATACGCTTCTATAGTCTGTGCTGAACTTTCACCTTTGCTCTCTCCCTTTTCCATGTAGTATAAAAGTGAAAATGAAACGTGAAAAAAATCCCTCTGGCCATTAGCACATTTATCTGATGTGGTGTCTGTAACTTTTAACCTCACCTTAACCATTTTCTATACTGTCTAACATGTAAAAATTATACATGAAAGGTAGAAATCAGGCGGCTTAGAATAGTAGTGTGGATATTTATGACAAAATTCTTTTTCTTCTTTTTCTTGTATTATACACATCTGATCTCCATCATTTTTATGCAAATCAAACAGTGAGTGTTTTTTTGGCAAGAACCTGCATGTTTGACAAAGCGACTGTGACTGGAGCCTCATTTGGATCCAGCCTGCTGTTCGCGGTGCAAAGGTCTGACACAGCAGTCAAACAGCCAGCACACCTGTCCATGTCAGGCACAGGTGTCACTGTCTGGACGGAGTTGTGTTTGTCATGACAGCAGACGCACATCAAAAGGAGAAATCTTCACAATGACAGCTCTGTGCTTTTCTGCAGATAGTGTGA
Organism: Oryzias sinensis; assembly: GCA_037389245.1. Lineage (NCBI taxonomy): Eukaryota > Metazoa > Chordata > Actinopteri > Beloniformes > Adrianichthyidae > Oryzias > Oryzias sinensis. Next base: position 891,506 of record CM074507.1, read on the forward strand.
CCATCACGGTGAAGGATGCCCGCTGGGTGGGCGCCTGGTGGTTGGGTTTCCTGGTGTCCTCTGCCCTCCTTTTCATCTCCAGCATTCCCTTCTGGTTCCTGCCCCGCTCCCTGCCCAAGCCGGATACTGTGGAGTCCAAATCAGCTTCTGTGACCCCAGAAGCTGCAGTGAGCAGCAACCACAAGCTTAAGCTGAAGGAAATCGCCAAAGGTAGAGCCAGAGAACCCCACCTGTGTGTGAGAGCAGATGTCTCAGCTTTCCTTTCAGTTTCAGTTTTGCCTCTCAGGGTTCGTTCCATCGCTAAGACGCCTGTTGGGAACTCCTGCCTACTTCTTGCTTCTTTGTGCGAGCATCCTGAAATTCAACTCCTTCATTGGGCTTTTCACCTTCAAAGCCAAATACATGGAGCAGCAGTTTGGACAGTCTGCATCCAGAGCCAACTTCCTCATAGGTGAGAAATGTGTTCCTGCTGCTGTTCAGCTTCCAATGAAAAGTCCATGTAAACGCACACACAATAAAAGCAAATTGGACTCTACATGCAAAATGCGTGACCACGGAACGCCGCAGCCAGTTAAACCAGGTCGAACTTTGACCAATCAGGGACTGTGATTTGTTAGTGACATCTGGTTTTGGTTCATCTGGGAGACCAGACACGGCAACCAGCCTGACGACGTCTGTGTTTGTTTTTCAAAGAAAGATAAACCGAGGCCACTCTCCTGACATGATGCTGATCCAAACCCATCATAGCACGGACGCTAGCAATGAACAGAAACCTTTCAGTTTTAGGCCCAAATGGCCAGATTTGCACCGTTTTGCACTAAGTCCCTCTGAGCTGTAGGTGGTGGACATGCGCTAGTAAACCGTAAATAAAGAAAAGAGGGAACCTCCTTGCTTTTCCAATGTGAACACCATGGACGTATATTCTATTAAATTTATATAAATATATACATGTATATATATATATTCCAATAAAGATTACATTTGAAATAAAATCAGGGTGTGAAAGTGCATGTCATTGAATTTAGAGAACACACTACTAATTGCAGCTCTTGGTCTTGTGTTGATATACATTTTTTTACCATATTCAACCACTGTCCTATTTTTGGTCCAACCAACCTCTGCTTTTTGTTTTAAGCATACTTTTTCCTGTCTTCCCTCCACTATTTATTTCCAGAAATGAGAGCTTTTTATTAACAATTGATAACTCGGCTGTCCTCACCTCCTGTGGTGTCGCTCATGTCTCTCTTTCATCACACATTGTTCATTTCCTACGAAATGTTTTTCAAAATGAACCGTTTCTAACCGTTACTTCTGCATTCCAGCAAAAGTCTGCTAGTCCATTCAGTCGTCACATTCCATACCCGCTTCTTTTTGGTCTCCCATATAAGTCCATCCAAAAGCTTCAGATAGTTTCCTGAACCCTCTTCACCAATCACATCACTATAGCAACGACACTGGCTGCACAGTCTAACTCATCACTTTCAAACTTCCTCACAACCGGACTCCTTCCCATCTCCTCCAGCTCGTTCCTCGTTTCCACAGTAGCTTCAAATTTGGGACCAAAATGCAAATGGAGTGGTTTAGTATTTCAACCATGTGAACTCAGATTTTGCCGTCTTTGGTTCAGGGATGCTGAACCTGCCCGCTGTAGCAGTGGGGATCTTCCTGGGGGGGCTCCTGATGAGGAGGTACAAGCTGAGTGTGGTGTCAGGAGCTCAGCTCTCCTTTGCCACGTCCTTCTTGGGATACCTCCTGTTACTGCTGCAGTTTGGTACCAAGTGTGATAACATACCTGTGGCAGGGCTCACTGTGTCCTACAATGGGTAAGTAACCATTCATGGCATGATCAATATTTGTTTTGATCATTTTTATAACAGAAAAAGATTTGTGTGTCAAATTCATTTTCACCATGTCTGTTTTGACGAGCGTGAAATTCACTGTTTGATGTCCAAAAATGTGTCCATAAATTTGATATCCATCTGTGTGGGGGGCGGGGGGCTACTGTCCGTCTCTCGTGCCTGATTGGACCGCAGGACCTCTGACCGCATCTGCACATTAAATTGGACGCCACTGATGCACAAATCGCATTCAATGTGAATACAGCTTAAAGGGCCAGTGTTCACGCCTCAGTCATGACTGTAGTGTGGCTAAGAGTACCATGAGACAGCATCACCAATTCATCCCAAGTGTGTGCAACATGGTCTGATCAATACCACATGATCCACTTATGTGCACAACAATGGTACAATCCATTTTCAACTACATCCCTAAGGTGGCTGTAAGAGCCTCAATGGAGCTGCAAGACACGTCTGCGCTCCCTTTAAGCCGCTTCTGTCTACGACCCTCAACAGCCCCGGACCACCCAAAAACCCACAACACCCTTACTGGGTCAAACTCCTGTATAGGTTCTGTGGCTAAGGCTTTAGGTACAGAGCTTTATTTCTTATATGAATAATAAAACGTCTTCCTAGAAATGAAAAAAGCTGGATCACAGCAACACTGACTGTGTTTTCAACCCTCCATCAAACTGCAATTGGAGGTCAGGGAAAGTAGCAGCACTATTGATGACAAGTCAAGTCAGTCTGTACCTGCAACTACCTCAGGGGAAAGGGGTTTTAACCTTCCAACCCTTCTGCTGTTGTATGTCTATCCTGACATGAACCTCTATCCCGGACAGAACACGGAGTGTTTCGTACAACGCAGGGACTCTCTTTTCCGAGTGCAACAGGGACTGCTCATGTTCAGCAGACGAGTGGGACCCTGTCTGCGCAGACAGTGGGATCACGTACATCTCCCCATGCATGGCGGGCTGCCTCAACTCCAGCGGATACGGAAAAAACACGGTAAGCTTCATTGTTGGTAAAGATAGAAACTGTCTTTCCTATTCGATGTCCTACATTTTCACCCGTTGCAGTGCAATCATGCAAACATGACGTGTAAATCTTCAGAAAATAGGATTATGATTTGGAGTAACTGAATTATTTATTTCTTTTTATATTTTTCAAATCTTGCTGTAGGACTTTGAGGTTTCATTTAATGAAAGGGTCATTATAAATACATTTTCCAGGTTTTTCATAACTGTAGCTGTGTGTCCACATCCTCTCCGGCCGGCACCTCCTCGTCGGTGAAGCTGGGCCAGTGTCCTCACGCTAAGGACTGCAGCCGCAGTTTCACCTCCTACATGGCGGTTTCTGTCCTGAGCTCCTTCATCAGCTCTCTTGGAGCCACGCCCGGTTACATGGTCATCATCCGGTCTGTACATCACGCTACAGGGATGATATAATGATCACTGTGACAGTCGTGTTGTCATAGCGCTTCACGCAAATCTGGGTTCAATAGAGATTGGAAATCCTTTTTAGAGTTTAGATTCATCGGTAAAATGATTTACACCCCTCACAATATGTTAGGGATACTGTGGAAACTCAGTGGATGCCTCTAACACTGTGTTTGTGGCACTTCCGAGCCTTTTGTGATGGGGAGGTAATTGTATTGGGGTCATAGACACACCTCACTGTGTTCAGTGGGTCTTATTTATTGGGGCCAAAAACCAAAAGAATTCATCGTGACATTAATCTCTACATTCTGTGCATAAAGAAGGCTTTAGCCAGAGAGTCGTTCCAAGTTCATCATTCAAACAGCCATGAACACCATTTACAGTTAACTGTAATATTCTGACATCGACTCAGGTGTTGCAGGTGAACTTGGGGAGTCTCAAAGTTTCATCGGTAGACTAGCACCAAGACACAGAGCTACTGTCAGAGTTTGTAAGTGGAGTCCAGCCAGTGACAGACCACCCTGATGAGTACCTAAGGACCTCTGACCTCAGACATGCTCAGCACATGCCACACAGCTCCGGCCTGTTGGGGTACTAGGGTTTCCAATCGACCCCCCCCTGCTTTGACTAGAATGCCAGATTACTGTTGCAGGTAACTCCACTAACACCAAGACACCACCAGGAACGATACGGTTGACGTTTGTTATTTGGGGCTTTCTTTGTAATTGTCTTTAATTTGGGGGTAATAAATATCAAACTGATGTCAATTGTTCTTTTCCTCAGTCATCATTAGTAATATCAAAGGGAACGTTTACACATTTGATTGGAATTCAGAGCAAATAAGAAAAGCACTTCTGTAGAAACAATATCCCTAATTTATTGTGAGTAGTTCTGCAGCAGGACCATACTTTTAATACAGAACACCAGTCTTCTCAGGTTTAAATGAATCTCTAGTGTCATTCTGGGGATTTTTGTTTCATCTCAAGCACAGTGATGAAGGGGTGATTGCTTCTCCTTGTCTAAATAAGTGGCTGAATCAATCTGCTGATTTCTTAGTAACGAGTCCTCCAAGACAGCCGTTTAGATCCTATCAAACCCCTCCGGTTTCCTCCCACAGTCCAAAAACATGCTTCTTAGCGTGTTTGTTGTTTCGATGTGCAATGGCCTGGCCAACCGTCAGGCGTGTGGCTGGCCTCACCAGGCAGTAGCTGAATAGGCTCCAGCAACCCTTGAGCATGAAAAGGAAATACTGGGTAGAAAAAATGTCCGGATGAAAATTTGTAATCCATCTTTGTTTTGTACTCCAGTTTTTTTTAAACTCAAATACCCCAAAAATGTCTTTAGATTCATCAAACTGCTGTCAAAAGTCCTAAGGAAACATGTAATGTCACTAAACGTCCACCTTTCCTCTTGTGTTGAGAACACAGGTGCATCTCACCAGAGCTGAAGTCTCTTGCTCTGGGAATTCAGGCCTTGGTAACAAGGACTCTGGGTAAGATTCATCTTTACCAGCAGAAGTTTTTGAATGTATGTTTCCTTGACTGTATATGACAACTGGACTGAGGGAGTGTGACGTCACCCATAGAAAATGTCAATTCAGTCGCCATTGTTTTCAAAATGGATGCCGCCATGTTAGAACCAGACGGTGGCAGTGAGCGGTGATTGGTCCCATTCGGTCTGGATCAACATTTCTATAGCAACCGCTCCCACCAATCAGGAGTGAGCTTGGTGGAACACCACACCCCTACCACCTGAAAGTCAATCAAATGTTTTGAACATTTGATTTGAGACCGCATGCTTTTATAGAGAAATCTGATTGGTCAGTTTATCACTTGAATAACTATAGAAAAACATATCATGAAACAAAAAAAACTGTTATTCTGACCAATAGAATGATTGAGACTTTCATAGACTTCTCTATAGAAGTCTATTGGATTTTGGAGCCAATGGGTACTTTCTGTTTGGAACATGAGGGAGGGGTCACTCAGTCCAGGTCTCATACACAGTCAATGGTCTTTCTCCTTTCTGTTCTCTTAAGGTTGCAGTTAATGATAGAGGGATTTTTGATTTGTTCATTTTCTTTTTTATCTTTTTGCAGTTAGTAACTCTTTTTTTGTTCTATAACAGATGTTCCAGAGATTTTGTGTTTGTTTATCTGCTTCTCTCATTGCACCGGTTACCAGTTTGACCCTTTCTTGTCGTCTCAGACCCACAGCAGACGGTCAGCCTCACTGCGTTTGGTTCTGCTAGAGGCAAACTCCCTCATCTTTAATTTTTCTCTCCCCCGTTTACTTTTGCTTGATCAATGGAATACACCCAAAACTCTTTGATACAATCTTGTATCAAACTAACAGCATACAGTTAAAAGAATCTGACATTATTGAAATGATTTAGGCTGAATTAGATTCAAAACTCAAGCTGGGGACACACCGGGCTTGCGACGCGCTAAAAGCGAGTTCCGAGCCACGTTGACGTTCACACTGGACGAACAGGGAGGGACTTACCTGTCCAGTAGCACATTTGCGCCACCTAGAGTTGGTATGAAGAGTCGAAGAGGTGCAAACCTTGTCAATCTTGCTCCAGCCTTTTTTCCCCCACAGATTTCTTTCTGAATACTTGGTGTTGTGTAATTCCGGGAAGGCACAACTATCAATTTCTCCACCATGATCAATCTTCAAGTGGTTGGCACTTACTAAAATGAAAAGGAACGCCATCCACAGGCCACTACCAAATCTCAGTCCCTGATTGGTGAAAGTAGCTCCACAACCAACAAATCTCTGTCTGATGTTTCTGGGCTTTTGTATAGCACTATCTAAACTAAACACAAAGAAATGTTTTAGGAAAAACTGTTTGTTTGCAGGTGGAATCCCAGCACCAGTGTATTTTGGAGCCCTGATTGACTCAACGTGCCTGAAGTGGTCTGTGAAGAAGTGTGGGGGCAGGGGGGCATGTCGCCTTTATGAGTCAGACATGTACAGGTAACTGTTGGACCCAACGCTGCTCCACAAATATGGGAAGTCTGCATATTTTTAATCTACCTTTGCCTTTTCCAGAGTCATTTTCTTGGGTCTGGTCACCTGCCTCAGTGGTTCCTCCTATTTCTTCATGATTGCCGTCATCGTCCTCCTCAGGCGGCAGTTTCGAGGACAAGATGGGGAAAAAGAAACGCAGCGCATTAAAGCTTCTAAGGACATTGAACTCCAGATCCCATCAAACGCCACTGAAGGCGCTGGCGCGTCAATGAGTCCCAAGGTGCCTCATGACCTGAAGGTTACCACAGACTGTGACAAGGAGGAAGCGGTTGACAGATTAGGACAGCCTTCACGAGATAATGAGTCTAAATGCTGTACACAGACCACGACTGAGTTCACTCTGCATGTTACTGATGAAGCCAGCAAGGACCTGGCCTGCTGGGAGGCAGAATCTCAGCAAGAGATCAGCCACACAGAGGAAAGAAGTCAAGAATAGAAGCTCTTACCCACTCCAGAAGACCAATGGGTTTCAAATTAAACACAAAAAATACTTATCTTCTTTTTGAAGTAAAAGTACATTTATTTGCAAACGATAAATGTTTGTGGAATGCTCTTCCTCCTTCCTTTAGTAAAACCAAAGCTCCAAGTACATTAAGTAGCGCTGCAATGATTTGTTTTAATGATTCAATTCATATCATTATTATTATTTTATAGTGGATCTTTGTTCATTCTGAACGAGCCAAACGTTTTCCAGATTCTTGGATTTCTTCCAGATCATAAAGTGTAAATGAAATATGTGTCCAAACAAACAAGTAAACAAGTATTGATGGCAAATCCACACTTGCCGACCAAAGTTCTCAGCACAGGTGAGCTGCTCCAGGGATTAGCAGCACACCTGGTTCCGACCTGCTCCTGGTTCTGACCCGGTCCAGGGACGAGCAGCTCAAACAAAACTAAGTTGCAAATGAAAATATAAAATATTTGCTTTTAAATACTTTTTTTTGCTTTCAAAAATGTCTTTACGTTTGCAACACAAATGTTTTCATGTGTTGTGTCTCGTCTCGCTTTTTTCCTATCTTTGATTTTGCTCTCATAAGTTTCAGTTTAGAGTGACAAAGCTGCCATCAAACAGCTGCTGATTGGTCCAGATCCTGACCAATCAAATCCCTGTATTTATCAAACATGGTGTCTGAGGCTCAGAAGCTGAAGCAGCTCTTTTTACCCTGGATTTTCTCTTTGGCTGAAGAAAATTTCAGCTTTAATCATTTTAACAATAATTCATACTTTCTTTCTTTCATTTTTGGCATTTTTATCCATCCATCCATCTTCCTCCGCTTATCCGGAACCGGGTACTGGGGGCAGCAGACTGAGCAGAGATGCCCAGACTTCCCTCGCCCCAGCCACTTCCTCCAGCTCCTCTGGGGGGACCCTGAGGCGTTCCCAGGCCAGCTGAGAGACGTAGTCTCTCCAGCGTCTCCTGGGTCTTCCCCGGGGCCTCCGCCCAGTGGGACATGCCTGGAACACCTCTCCAGGGAGGCGTCCAGGAGACATCCGGACTAGATGCCTGAGCTACCTCAGTTGGCTCCTTTGGATGTGGAGGAGAAGCGGTTCTACGCCGAGCTCTCCGCGGGTGACCGAGCTCCTCCCCCTATCTCTAAGGGAGCGCCCAGCCCCCCATGGAGGAAGCTCATTTCAGACGCTTGTATTCATGACCCAGAGCTCATGACCATAGGTGAGTATTGGAACGAAGATCAACCGGTAAATTGAGAGCTTTGCTTTTCGGCTAAGCCCTCTCTTCACCACAACGGACCGATACAGCGACCGCATAACTACGGACGCCGCTCCGATCCGCCTTTCAATCTCACGCTCCGGTCTTCCCTCACTCGTGAACAAGACCCCCAGATATTTAAACTCCTCCACCTGGGGCAGGGACACTCCCCCCACAGAGAGACGGTAAACTACCTTTCTCCGGTCAAGAACCATGGCCTCGGACTTAGCGGCGCTGACCTTCATCCCAGCCGCTTCACTATCTGCTGCAAACGGCCCCAATGCACGCTGGAGGTCCCGGCTCGATGAAGCCAACAGCACAACATCATCTGCAAAAAGCAGAGAGAAAATCCTGTGGTCCCCAAACCAGATCCCCTTCAGCCCCTGGCTGGGCCTAGAAATTCTGTCCATAAAAACTATGAACAGAACCGGTGATAAAGGGCAGCCCTGCCGGAGTCCAACGTGGACCGGGAACAGGTCTGACTTACTGCCGGCTATGCGAACTAAGCTCCTAATTTGGTCATACAGAGACCGGACAGCCCTCAGTATGGCTCCCAGGACCCCACACTACCAGAGCACCCTCCACAGGACACCACGGGGGACGCGGTCGAACGCCTTTTCCAAATCCACAAAACACATATGAACTTGGTAAGCTAACTCCCACAATCCCTCCAGCACCCTAGATAGAGTATAGAGCTGGTCCACTGTTCCATGACCAGGACGGAAACCTAACTGTTGTTCCTGAATCCGAGGTTCAACTATCGGATGGACTCTCCTCTCCAGTACCCTGGCATAGACTTTCCCAGGGAGGCTGAGGAGTGTAATTCCCCTTTAGTTGGAACATACCCTCCGGTCCCCCTTCTTAAAGAGGGGAAACACCACCCCTGTCTGCCAGTCCAGTGGTACAGTTCCCGACTGCCATGTGATGCTGTAGAGACGTGTCAGCCAAGACACTCCCACAGCATCCAGAGACTTGAGATACTCAGGGCGGACCTCATCCACTCCTGGGGCCTTGCCACTAAGGAGCTCGTTGACTACCTCAGGGACTTCAGCCCAGGGGACAGCCTCACCCCAAAGTCCTCGTTCTCTGCTTCTTCAAAAGAAGGCGTTTCAGTGGGAATGAGGAGATCCTCGAAGTATTCCTTCCACCGCCCGACAATGTCCCCAGTCGAAGTCAACAGCCCCCCACCTGCACTGAAGACGGTGCCTGTGGAGAACTGCTTTCCACTCCTGAGGCGGCGGATGGTTTGCCAGAATTTCTTCGAGGCCAACCGATAGTCCTTCTCCATGGCCTCACCGAACTCCTCCCAGACCCGAGTTTTGCCTCCGCAACGGTCCGGGCCGCAGCTCGCTTAGACTGCCGATACCTGTCAGCTGCCTTTGGAGTCCCACAAGCCAGCCAGACCTGGTAGGACTCTTTCTTCAGCTTGACGGCATCCCTTACTTCCGGTGTCCACCACCCGGTTCGGGGGTTACCGTCGCGACAGGCACCAGAGACCTTGCGACCACAGCTCCGAGCAGCAGCAGAGACAATGGAAGTGGAAAACATGGTCCACTTGGACTCAATGTCCCCAACCTCTCTCAGTACCTGTTTGAAGTTCTCCCGGATGTGGGAGTTAAAGACTTCCCTAACAGAGGGCTCAGCCAGACGTTCCCACAGACCCTCACAGTACGTTTGGGTCTTCCAAGTCTTTCCGGCCTCCTTCCCCGCCAGCGAATCCAACTCACCACCAGGTAGTGATTGGTGGACAGCTTCGCCCCTCTCTTCACCAGAGTGTCCAAGACACAGGGCCGAAGGTCGCCTGAAACAACTACAAAGTCGATCATCGACCTCCTGCCTAAGGGGTCCGCATGCCAGGTGTATTGATGGACACCCTTATGTTTAGGCATTTTTATTTAGTCAGATTTGTGAATTTATGGCTGAGGATCTCCTGAAACTGTAAAATGGACGGTAAAGTTTATCTGCTGACATCAACAGGCCTGTGTGTGTGTGATCTGTGAGATTTAAGCACATATTATTTTATGCTAAACAAGCGTCTTGGAATAGATTCACAGCAGTAATAAGCAAAAGAATGATGGCTCACCAAAGGAGACTCAATGTATTTAGAAGCATTTTTATCTTTTGTTATTTTCACGGTGTATTTTTTTTAGGAACTTGTGGACTTTTATGTTTTATTTTCTCTTCATATTTCAACATTTGTTGACGAAAATAAAACACTAGTTCAGATTCATATCTGAATCTTAATGTAACTTCCAGCAGGACGGAGTCAGAGCTTGGACGTTTTTTTCTGCTGCAGACATTTTAACAACGCTGGTCACTACACTGAGATGAATAAATACAAAACCTGTTTTATTTTAGCTGCTTGCTGCTCCTTCTGGGTTTTACTCCAAAGTCCATGTCTGCCTCCAAGCCTCGTCAATGAGACAGAGACACCTTATTGGTCAGAATCTGGACCAATCAGCAGCTGTTTGACGGCAGCTTTGTAGCTCTAAACTGAAACTTATGAGAACAAAATCAAAGATAGGAAAAAAGGGAGATGAGACAACGCATGAAAACATTTGTGATGCAAACGCAATAATTTTTTTGAAAGCAATGAAAAAGTATTTGAAAGCAAATATTTAATATTTTTATTTGCGACTTAGAAAGTTGGAGTTTGCATGTTCTCCCCGTGCATATGTGGGTTCTCTCCAAGGACGGCTTCCTCCCACCGTCCAAAAACATGCTTCATAGGTTGATTTGTCACTCCAAATTGTCCATAGGTGTGAATGTGAGTATGCATGGGTGTGATATGTGTGACCCTGAGACAGACTGGCGACCTGTCGAGGGTGTCCCCTGGCTTCGCCCATAAGTGGCCTGGATAGGCTCCAGCAACCCCGTGACCCTGAAAGGGACAAACGGAAGAAGATGAATGCAACTTGGAAAGTTTTGTTTGAGGATTAATTGATGATTAATCTTCAATGATCAGTCCCCAAACAACATTTTTGAAATAATTAAGCACAGATTTTTTTATTTTCCCTCAAAAGTACCTTTAATTTTATGCAACCCAAGCACTTATCTGTTGTTTTTTTTCCACACACTAAACAGCAAAATAAAAGCCTCTGTAGCTCGTGAGTCACCAATTTCCACGCAATTAATTTAGAGAAAAAAAGTTATGTCTGAATCATTCACAGGTTGGGTGACATCCAAACAGCAAGCATGTCTAAAAATAATCAAATAAAGGTAAAACTCTCATTCTTTTCTCATGTTGTTTCACAATATTAGCTTTCAGAGAGACATTTTTATAACTGACCCCTGACCCTGTAAACATGACAGATGTGGATGCTCTTCGTCATTGTTACATCCAGGCTCAGTGGGTGCAACATAAAAGACACAACCAAGGGCTTACGGTACGAAACAACCAGGTTTATTCCCCCTCATGTGGAAACACTAACAACAAATATCTGAGAAGGGACAAGGTTGCTGTGTCAAGCATGAGTCATCCTGCTAGTGTGGCTGCCAGCCATGGGAGAAGGGAGGGGCCAGGGAGGAGCCAAAAAGGGCCTTTTAAACCCTCCTCAATCAGGTGCTTCTGGGGCAGGCTGGGAAACCTGGAGCTGGAATAAAGATACTGAAAAGACAAGAAAATGGTCACATAACAGTCATCATCAGAGGTCACACACCACAACACTCACTGTCATTAGACAGCAATGCACCAACATCACATGACCTTTGAACTCAATTATGTTTGGTGCCATAGGAGCAATAAACTACGAACCTTTGCGTGTTGGAGCTTTAAAGTACAAATAGCTAAGAGTGAATAAAAGCCAAAGTGCTTCTTGGTATGAAATATGAACGTAATAAGTAAGTAACAGCGGTTTCTGCCGTTATTGGAATGTCTTTGTTTTACCCGACATCCTCTCAAGTGCTTTTATGAAATGATCCACACAGAGAAATGTTTTCTGCAGTATAGAGTGGACTGTCAATGAGTGCTCTATTTTTGAACTTATGTCATATATAAGCTGCATTAGGCAAAACAAAAGAGTCAGAGGTAAACTCACACTTTTGTCTGCTACGAAATGACTGAGACTCATGACTACGATACACGGATATGTATGAACCAGTGACGTGCAGTCAGGAGAGGCAGGTGAGGCTGTGCCTCACCTGTCATTATGGGAAGAAAAGAGAAAAAATAAATTCACTTATTATATTCAATCAGTAATTTGTGCTTTGCAGTCATTTTCCATTTAACTGTACCATTTTTGGGTGTTTTTTCTTTTCAAAATCGCTGAATTTCCGCATTTGACGTGCGATGAGGCACCAGCCCGCTGAGCCTCACCTTGGATTGCGCAATACCTATGTAGTCAGACGGTACTGCTGTCTCTCTGTATATCAGTTCAATCACTCGTACTATATGAGCTGAGTTTGCATAATTTAGCAGATGTATATGATGTACAGTGTTTGTTTTTATAAATAACTGTATGTGAGGGACGTGTTTCTTGTGCTGAGCGCTAAACGCCGGCGAAAAAGCCGCTGGGTGAGGCCAGCAGTTCTCGTGCCTCATGTTAGGGGGCGCCAGTGAGCCCTGAGATTATGACGCTAAAAAATACTAGAAGAAGTGATAGCAAGCGGCAAGTCATTTTCTTCAGAAGGAGCGGCGTATGGACTTTATTTACAAGTAAAGGTAAGACGATAATAACGTTTGTGATTTTTTTCTATGCTGCAGTTTGTATATGAAAAAAAAACATGTTGAAATGATATTTTAAACAAAACACGTTAACTGTTGTCAATCAAATGGTGAATAAGTTACTCAGTATGGTTCATATGTTTGTAAATCTGACTGATGACGTCAGTGCCTCACCAGCCATTAACCTCACCGCACGTCACTGGTATGAACACACACAATAATGCAAAAAGTGACACATATTTCAGTAAAGTAAGTCCTTGCTTTAAAGAAAGGTGTGTTCATAAAAAGGTTCAGAGATCACAAGTGTCTATGTTAAGATAACATTAAAGTTATCAAAGTGTTCACCCGCTCATTCGCAGTTTCACCTTTTCGCTCATTTTTTCCGTCTTGTGACTCCTCCGGTTCAACGCAAAAGCTCAGACAACTCAAGATGCTTGCATGAGACTTGTTTCTGCGGAAGGTGAGCAGATATGAAGGGAACCAGCCCGCCGGCGTCCTCGCCGGCTGTTAAAGAATGTTTCACAGCGAGCAACAGCTGGGGGGGTTTCCAGAGAGCAGGTTATGCTAGCTCCCACGGTAAGTTTGAGGCTAAGGAAGTTGATAACCTCAGCTTTTAGTTCCAGAAATGGAGGTATGTTTCAGGGTGGGTCAAGTTGCCATAGCAACTCATGCTCTGAACATAACCTGGTCTGGAGCAGGTTTAGTTGAAGGTTAGTTTGTTTACAGAGAGGTGAAGCAGCATGGCGTGTCCATTTGAAGATGATTTAGTGGATGAAGAAGCTCAGATAATACTTTTTCCACCGTGACAGGGTGATAAGACCACATATGGATGTTGGAAAGAGAAACTTTTTTACTTTGATCTAACTTCATTTGCTTTAGTTCAGATCATTAAAAATTTGAGTTAAGTCAGCTTAAAAATAACACATACGACAGTTATTTTACTTTCATTCAAATTAATTTAATTAAGTAGGTGTAACTTTGGTGCTGCTGTTAGATCGGCACCGCAAGGGATTGTGGGATACCATTCCCTTTATCCTGTCTGGACGGATTTGGGTTTTTAAGAGTGGGTTTTTGACCAAATGTGTTTAGTTGTTTAGCTGTTTTACTGTGTTTTGCCGAGTTATTTGTCCTGTTATGTTTAACTCTTTCTGCACCATGAGTGAGAGGGAGGAAGAGGATGATGAGGATATTTAGCACCACTAGTGCTGTGTGGTTCAATGTTAAAGTCAGAGAAATGGTAAATGATATTGTGTTCCAGGATGTCGATCCATTTTGTTTCATTTATTTTAAATTTATAAAAATGAGAATATCTGCAGGCTCAAACTTAAACATCTGAGAGTTCAAGAATTACAATAAATTAAGATGGAAAAACATTTAATTGAATTGGAGTAAAATGACAATTAGTTAGATAAATATGTAAATTTAAGTTGCAAAAAGAAATATTGCGTTAAATAGGCGTAATTAATTTTGGTTGAAAAAATGTTAACTCAATTACCAATTGAAGTTTTTCATTTAAGTTGGATAAGTTTTATATAAATGCGTCACATGAAAATAGAAACTTGTGCGTTTACTTTGTCTGTTCTTTTTCTCTAAGCAGAAACTCTTTCTTTTGCTGTTGATGCAGCCATGTTACTTCATTGTTGGATGTATAATCTTCATACGCCGTCATTAAAATCTCAGACTCCGTCTCACTGAAGTATAGCGCTCTCTTTTGTTCTCCACGCGTTTCCATGGCGACTCCGTAAATCGGCGATCCATTGAGAATGTCTTTATGTACCTGCTGTGCACGTGCATTAACCCAGGGTAACCAAGTGGAGCGTAATTACGCCAACTTATATGCGGTCTGTTGGAACCGACATACCCTGAGTAAGCAAGTTCAGGTGGATTTCAGCCAGAGTTCAGGCTCAAAGTCAGGCTAGTTTAACCATGCTTCCTGGAATACCCCCCTGGATCCAGAGGTTCCTGAATCGCTATAACTGAAGTTTGTCCCCATGCGTCAGCTGACTCAGAAACAGCCGGAGAATCTTCTGATCCGCTGAGGAAGATAATCTAGGCGAATAATTGTCATGGGGTGAATGAATGATGGATGAGAACAGCCTCTTCTGGAAGAGGATGACCTCTGGCACTAAACTGATGAAGGAGGAAGAACTGGTTTTAGGGCACAGAGAGACAGAAAGACTCCACTAATGTGTTTTATAAAGTACACTATGGTACAGTCTACTGATCTGGAAAAAAAAGCATGTAGTGCAATGTTCTTGAATATTTGTTAGGGATATGTAAATATCATTTCTTACACGCTATAATCACCATAATATGATTGTCTAAGTTCTATCTTTCAGTAAGAAAACAATGACGTGAAAAGTTCTGACTATACAAGAATATGATGTCGCTGTTTTTCCTGATGAAATGACCCACGTTCATGTCTACAACCTTCTGTTTTCAATGAAAAGAGACTGGAAAGACGGGGAAGGTGCTGTGACAGACCCATTCTCCTGCAGAACTTCTCCTGTCTGGTTCTTTCAGAACAATATTTTACAAAGCATCAGAAATGTTTCTGCAGGTTTTTAATGAGGAAGGGTTAACGTTGGGAGTTGGGTGGTTCTTTGTATTATGGGATGTCTCTGGTCCCTAAAACCCCCTGAATACGGGGGAATACTGTACATTTCTGTGATTTTATAAAATCTGTCAGTTCCTATGAGTAGTTTGTTTTTGCTAGAGAAGAATAATTAGCTGAAACTTTATAAATAATGGGAATAACTGCTTTGCTTTCAAACACTTAACCTAAATCATTTTTCCAGAGAAATGTTTGGCCAATAGAAATCTAATTGGCTGGTAGACTTTGGACTTTTAACCAAGAAGGTTCATTAGGAGTCCTGCCTGTGAAGCTTATCCTTGTGACACCGCTAAAACACAAACGTTAGTGTGACTACGCTGACTCCCAACCTAGTTAGCAACATGTAAAAAAAACACGGCGCAAACCGGTTCACGTTAGCCATGTTAGCCGCGTTAGCATAGTCACAACCTTCTCTGTTACTCAGAAACAAACTGACATTTTGACAGAGTGCCTCTCAAAATGACTTCAACATCAGTAAACTCAACCAGAATCCCTGTAAATATAAGCCGTTGTTGTTCTCTAAAGTCTTTTAAGTGCACCATGTTGTGTGGAAAACACGGTATGCACTAAATCACTGTGTCAGAACAGGTTCTGAGTAGCATGTGTCTTTGCAGAGTGAAGTGAAGCTCTTGGCGCTCTAAGAGGCGTGAGGAGCCCATTTCTACATTATCGCTCTGTTAGCTCAAAATGAGGGGAAAATGGACGGCACTTAGCAGAAGCATGCAGCCTGTGCTGACATCTGCCAAGTCACATGCTGGGAGATTCTGTCCCTACTCGCACTGCAGGATCGTCCAGCTTTAGGTATATGACACTTACAAACATGACGGAAACGTCTTTATTTTAGACCAAAGTCTTGAAGCATTTACCTTTTTAAAAGGACCTTGATTTGGCCCATTTCTTCTTGTGAACTTACTAGATTTTGTGGGCCACAATAGGGCAGAAATACATGTTGCACTAATTATCATGCCTAGTGGTCTTTTAATTATGATTATATTGTTTTTAGCCAAAAATGAAAAAAAAACCTGTAACCTTTTCTAGGACATCACTTCTGCAGAGCAGCAGGAGTTCATTAGAAATTCACCTCTGAATTGTATGGAGCAACCCCAACCCCCCTTTCCGTCACCCATAACTGAGTCCTTCCGCTAGCTTACAGCCCCTCCCAACTCCCAGATAACATTATCATTCAACAAAAATGGCAGCAATATCAGAGCTATCCAGCCGTCCAGATTCCAGGAAAACAAAGACGCTCATGGATCTGTTTGTCTGCAGGTGGATGATCACAAAGGGGCGGAGCCGGGAGCTTGTGGCCCTGCCCAGAATATTTTCTATGTAACAAATTAAATTCTTTCCAACAGAAACTTAGTCATCTGCTCCTCATTCTCAACAATTTGAATACAGAAATGCAATTTAGCAGCTTTTTTATGGCTTCCATTCTCAGAAAAAGATCGTGTTAAAAACACCAAAAACACCATTTTCATTCGAGTGGGTATTTCCTGTCAGATCATTTAGCAGTGTGGTCCCTTAATTTAAAAAAAAAAAAAAACAATTCTAGCACATCTGTTAGCTTTTTTTGAGGAACTGTGCACGAATGAAACAACTTTTAGAGTAGGTCTCTAGATTTTTGTAGCTGTAACAAAACTGCTAAAACGGCACAATTTTAAGAAGAAATCCCAAAAAAAAGCATGTGTCACATCTATTATTCAAGTTGTCACATTCCCAGGTCAAATATCTTTAAAGTGTTAATTAAATCTAATCACAGCTTCATTAATTAGCTCCCTATTTAATCCAGACTAGCTAAAGTATGAAGACATGCCTTATTAATAATGAACTCCATCTTTTCATGCATCATTGATTGTCTGGAAGATCCACAGAGAGGCTTAGAAGCAAAAGTTTGTGGACCTAAAACTCCATCATGTGTCCAGAGGGCGGCTTTCTTTTTGACAGAGGTCCCGCCCCCGGCGCCGGATGGTGAAGGGTCGGCCCCATCGGGCCGGCTGGTGACAACTCTGACGAAGCCGGTGATGAGGATGGTGACGTCCAACTCATGTTAGTGTGAATTAAAAAAACATTGGAACGTATAGGAGTGCATCTCTGGAAGCCACCCCACCCCTGCTGCTCCACCAGCATCACCCCCCTTTGATGTAAATCAAATGTCTATATTTGGAGGGAGCTGATGTCACCAGAGCCGGGAGTGGAGCGCCTATAACTGTTGGAGTCGCTCCTGCAGACCTGCAGCGCTGGACGGCTGAGCTGACAGACTGGGAAGCACAGCAGCAGGTAAGGACTTTCTGTCCGACGGCGGCGGCAGAGATGCAACACTAAGAGGACTTTATACGGCTGTTTGCATCTTTTCATAAATAATCCCTTGTTTTGTCAAGATTCAGATTTGAAAAAAACAAAGCTGGGTTTTACTTTGAAGGTCTCACATGAGCACAAGAATGCATCTAAAATTATAGCATTTCTTTGTTTGAAATAAGCTCTTGAAATTAACAGTTGAATATGATTTTTTTAGTAAATTGCTTTTGATTGTAAAAAAAATGATTTTTTTTCTTCCACTTTTTCTTAAATTCTATAATTAAAACATATTTTATTGTTATTTAGCAGCAGCTTCTTGATGAGGTTTTGATTTTTGCAGTGAAAAGGCATTTGAGGCAATTGATCATAAATTGATCATAAATAAAACCATAATTCTTTTTATATTCTGTGTTTTAGTGAAGCACTTTGTGATTTTTATCTTGATAGCTGCTATACAAATATTTTATTATTATTAAAAAAACTTTATTAAAAAATGTTTTTTGCTCAATTTTGTATTATTTTGATTCAATTCAGTTTTATTTGTGTAGCCCAAAATCACAACAACAGTCGTCTCGATGGGCTTCGAAGTAAAACATGAACTCAAAAGGATCACGAATACAAAGAGTTCAATAGAAAAATACTAAAATGAAATAACAAACTAACTAAGCTATACTGGCATCCCTGCCCTTAGACCCCCCTTCGCGGGGGTTTATGATCATTGATCAATTATTCATTTCTTTTAAACATTTAAATTCCTTTGCTCTGTGTGTGAGATATTAAAAATATAATATTAACAGAAGCATATTTGAACTGGCATTAAACCAGGCTTTACGTGTGAAAACAGTGATGTGTTTATTCAAGCCCCCCCCCCTCTCTGTGTGTTGATGCAGGCCCCCCCCTGACCCGCATCATGCATCACCTGAGGCTGCACCGGCTTCTCCTCCTGGTGCTTTTGTTTCTGCGCTGCGTTGTTGCCGCTCCAAACCACCGGTGAGTTGGGAAAAAAGAAAAAAACGGCCATAAATTCTGCACATTAAATGGGGGGGGGGCTTGTCTTTGGAAAAGTGCTTCAATTTGGGGATGGGGGGCTAAGTGGCCACTTTCTCCTCTTTCTCTTGGGGCCACTGGATGCTGTGAAGTGGGTGTCATCAGACTGAAACGGTTTGGCCTTTCCCCGCCCCCCCCTTCTTGTTCATCAGGTACTTCAGTCCCGCCTCGTCCTACGAGCAGGAAAACGTTCCCCCGGAGAGCGAAGACTGGTCTCTCCCCGAGTTCATCGCTTACCCGTTCCTCAGAATGTTGGGGCCGCGGCCGCAGAGAGATCTCGCCGCCATGAACAGGTAGCTGCGCTTCGTCATCAGACAGCGTTAGCATCAGATTTGAGACACGCATTTCTGAGAGCCAAGCCGTCCCTTCAAGGCCATGGAACATTTTTATTCCATCCTGTAGTGGATCATCGATCATTTTCATGCTCAATTCAAAAAGGATCAAATCTCCAGAATACTTTTGCTGGGAAAAGTTTCTGGTGGGAAAAACTCATCTATTGTTATTCATTTTCTTAACCCGTGTGTTATCCTGTGACCCCCCCTTCCATTGACGTGTTCTCCCTACCATGACAGGAAAGATTTCATGTAATCCATGGACACCAGTGAAGATCACAAATCATTGAAGAAAAAAGGTTCAGAGCTCTGTCTAGTGGGTCTAGATGACCCCACTGTCTAGTGGGTCTAGATGACCCACTGTCTAGTGGGTCTAGATGACCCCAGGTGTCTAGTGGGTCTAGATGACCCCACTGTCTAGTGGGTCTAGATGACCCACCTTCCAACGTTAAAGTGCCTAGGATAGAACAAGGGTTACAGACCACTTGCTGTATAGAAAGAATGCAAACATTGAAAAGTTGATCATCAATTCTGTACTGCGTGAGCCACGGATGTTTTCTCGGGATAACGACATCCACGACCTATTTATCACGAGAAAACAGCTTTTGTTTTAATGATAGCGAGACCACAAGACAGTTTTTCTTGTGAGCACGAGAACACAGAAATTTAGATGTTTGACAGAAAAAACCATCATTCTGTAACCGTGGTCCCCTCCCTGAGGAAACTGACAACAAGTGCAGCCGCCGGTGCATCTGCAGCCGAGCCAACCTTCTCCTCAGACGACGACTGACCTGGACGTTGTTTCTGACCGACAACATCAGCACAACCGCTCTACATAGAACACCTCCACCAGGGTCAAAATGTGTCAATCAAATGTCAGACCCAAAGTATCATGAAGGATCTGCTCCGATCTGCATCTCATTCAGAAAAGCCAATGGTGAATTTTCGGTCCCTCCTTGAAGGCGGTGGGCTTCACGCGGTTAACGCTTGTCTTTTCCCGCCTGCAGTCATCACTTGGAGAAAAGGAAGTGCAACACAGCCACCTGCGTCACTCAGAGGTTAGCAGACTTCCTGGTCCGCTCCAGCAACACCATCGGAACCGTCTACGTCCCGACCAACGTGGGATCCGCCACCTACGGGAAGAGAGACCTACGGCAGCGTCGCTACCTGTCCCTGTAGTGCGGGGGGGCGGGGACGCCCCTCTTCTGTGCATTGGGTGGTGGAAATGACGTCCTGCTCACAGTTTTCATTGATTTCAAAAGCAGCAGTGCCTTTATTTTAAACCAGACGCTGTTGTTCTCTCAGCTGTGGTTTGTGACGTTTCTCCACAACAGCATTAAGGAAATGCAAAGAAAAAAACTGGAACATATTTAAATAAAAGGGAAAACATGTAAAGCCATTGTAGATAAATGCATTTGTTGTTTTGATAATAAAATGTAAAACAGATCTGTATCTTATTCCTCACTGGAGCTGATGTGCACAGGTGAATCCTCTAAAAAAACAGGCTCAGCTGAAGATTTGCTGACGTTTGTCGGCAGAAAATTCAGACTCTTTCCTAATGCCGAGTATAACCACGAAGTGTTGCTTCGGTACAAAAATGAAGTGACAATTGTGAGAAAAATGGTGTGAAAGATGCTTTCAAATAAAAGAAAAACGTGTTCGTCACATCAAGGGACAATTTTCCTATTAAAAAATATTTCACCGGACGCAAAAGTGTCAGAGTTCACATGACAAGGCTTTGAAATGTATGTTTTAACATTTATAGGTATTTCCAAACAGCATATCAATATCTGTCCTATAGACTGAGTAAAACTAAAATGTTGATACAGCTGACATGCTGAAACGTAATAAAAAGCAAGAATAACTGAGTAAAACTAATCGATATCTCAGATATAGAGTGCTAATTCCTGCAGCCATTCCTGAACCCACAGACGATGAATAATGCTCTGACTGTGTAAATTATATCTGACAGGTTCTGCATTGCAAAGCTGAAGCCTGAAGTGGCGCCAGAATTTACTTGGAACATCCTCTAAAACTGTCGGACGAAATAATCATTGAAGCTCTGTTGGGTCCATCTACCTGCCTGTCCAAAAAACACACAGGAAAACAATCATTTAAACCAATCCATGCATACGAGTGTTTAGGTAAAAGTTGACTTTGTGACATAGTGGTCAAAAGAGAATTGTTCTTTTCTGCACCCTGCCTCTAGTGGTCTTTGGTGGAACAGCAACCCTTTGGAGTGATACTCATGCCACCACATTGCAATTTAATTTTGCTTTTAATTTTTTTTGCTTTTTAAAAACATTGTTGCATTTGCAACACAAATGTTTTCATGTGTTGTGTCTCGTCTCGCTTTTTTCCTATCTTTGATTTTGCTCTCATAGGTTTCAGTTGAGAGTGACAAAGCTGCCATCAAACAGCTGCTGATTGGTCCAGATTCTGACCAATCAAATCCCTGTATTTGTCAAACATGGTGTCTGAGGCTCAGAAGCTGAAGCAGCTTTTTTTACCCTGGATTTTCTCTTTGGCTGAAGAAAATTCCAGCTTTAATCATTTTAACAATAATTCATACTTTCTTTCTTTCTTTCGTTTTTGGCATTGATGATTTTCTATTCAGTCATATTTGTGAATTTATGGCTGAGGATCTCCTGAAACTGTAAAGTTTATCTGCTGATTTTAAATCTGCAGGTCTATGTGATGATCTGTGAATCCTCCAGAGCAAAATATTAGTTAAAACTTTGATTTTCTTTAAGATCTGTTAGATGAAACAAAACGATAAAAAAGATTTAAAGCACGAGTGTTTGGGATTAGATGAACAGCAGTGATAAGCAGATGAATGAACAGAGTCTCTTATTTTTTAGAACTCCTGTGTTTTTGTCCAAATTAAAAACAAATTTGTGAAAAAATGCTATTTTCTCTTCATAATTCCACATTTATTAATGAAAATACAACAATAGTTCAGATTCAACAGAGTCGGAGCTGCAGACATTGTAATCAGGTTGGTCACTACACTGACGTAAATAAATAGAAAACCTGTTTGATTTGATTTCAGCTGCTTTGCTGCTCCTTCTGGGTTTTACTCTGAGAGAAACGGACCAGAATCGTTGAAAACGGCAGAATCCAGAACCGGCACAAAGTCCAAGGTTGTGTCCAAAGTCCTTCCCCACTCACCATCCAGAACGTTCTCCATGTTCTAGTTTGTCTGAATCTACAATTCCAAAATCCAGAACCCTAGAAATTTCCCAGAAGTCTTTGTGAAAACCAGTGAGAAAATAGACCACAATGCATTGCGTCTGAACAATTTTTACCAAAAAAATGTGTTTAAATGTATTTTTTAATAAACCATCAACATTTTTATCTTTAGAAGACAGTGGATCATTGATGACGTCACATCGGTCGGGGGTGTGGTGTCCGAATTACTTTTAAAATTCAGGGCCCTGCTTAGTCCTGCACTTTATAGCTTTTTAGTAGTTAGGGGTTACGGCGGGAATTCAAACACAGTCCAGGGGCCTGTTTCAGAAAGGAAGTTAAGTGTAAACTCTGAGTGCATTAACCCTGAAATCAGGGAAACCCTGGGTTTTCCGTGTCAGAATGGGAGGTTTGTTAAACCAGAGAAAGCAGAGTAAGTCAAACCCGTTTCTGAAAGAGAGGTAACTTCTACTCGGAGTCAGTATCCATGGTTACTTATACTGTGAACCTAACCTGGTCGGGAGCAGGTTTTATTCTCTAAACTCAAGGTTTCTGCCGGTCCCCTCCCCTTTTTAAAGACAAAGCGGTATTTTTCGCTTTAACCTTCATTGCCCACATGTCCGTCACACGGTCTAAGTGACAAGAATGGCTTGTCCTTTTTTGGAGGACCCAATAGAGGAGGAGGCTGCATTAACTCGTAGAGAATTACATTTACGTCGTGCGAGGATTTTGAGAAGACTCGATTTTTTGTCATTTCCCCAGACGTTTTTGTTTGAGCATTACCGTTTTTCGTTGCAGTCAATTACATATATAGAATGAAAACAACATTAGATATTGCTATGTAGATGTTTCATATGTCAAATATTGTCAACAAAGCCTACATCCATGACATGCTCACATTTGACCTGATTGAATTATGTTTTTATACTTCATTTTTAGCTGCTGCCATGTTCTTTTAATTCCTGCAGGATTGCATCTACATGAAAATGAAAGCAGGGACATTGAATTAGATTAATGTAACAATTACTTTTTGGAAACACAATTTGCTAGCACTGCTTACTTTCTAAATCCCATATAAACCTATACCACTTGATCAATACAGGGGTAGTGTTGCAGCGTGTGTGTGCTGATCGGGGGGCGATCCACGAGAGACAAGGGGAGGGGCGAGTGCAGGTGCAGATGGGGGGGTGAGCAAGGAGGGGAGGTGTGTGCTTGGTATATATTGTGTGTTCGGAGGACGGAGCACTTAGTTAAATAAAGAGAAGGCGTCATTCCCAGAATAACTGTTTTGGAGTCATTCTTATTCCGCTCTGGAGGTTGAGGGTTTCCAACGGGAAGTGAACCCCGAAGAAGAATTCCCTTCAGCCCTGAAGGAAATCTCCGCTGCGCTTCTGACCACGATCGGAAAGACCAGAGAAAAGAAAGGAGAAGTCTTTGCGCAGCGAAAGGTTCAACAGTAGACAAAAGTTCACCTTTAAATACACAATTGCATGTATTAATATTAAAATGACCAACGTTTGCTAGAGGGGAAGGTTAACAAAAAAGTCCTCTAAACATTACCAACGTTAAATGCATTTGTCCCCCAGATTGGTTCTGTACACTATGCAGCATTTCATGCATTTACACCAGGAATAACACTTCAAAAGAACACCTAAATATCGCCATTTTTTATTTCACTCCTTACGCTATTTAAAAAGTTATCACAGCCAATATTTTATAACAATGATTTAAATGCAAACTTAGGCATTAACTTGAGCAGCTATGTTTTCCACGCTAACTGTCTCTGTTTTGCAGATGTAGCTGTCACGGTGCCTGTGTCAGCCACCTCCCCCTCCCAGCTCACCTGCTCCTGCTCTGTTGATTGGAACCAGCTGTCCTGCATCTCCTCATCTCCTGCCTGCCTTCATAAGGGTTCTCCTCTTCAGTATCCAGCGCCAGTTTGTTATACTCACTCCGGTGCTTACGGCTGGCCTTTTAAACTTTGCTAACCAAGCTAAGTTATTTTTGCTCACGACTCTTGTGCTCACCCTCAGGTCCACCTACCATTGGTCACGCTGGTTCCTTCGTCCAGAGCCTCTCTCTACCCTGGTCTCGCCGTCCTCGGCGCCCACACCTTCATCAAGTTGGTTTCACCGTCCTTGACGTCCACGTTGTTGGATCCACGGATCACCTCGCTCGTGGGATATACTCCAGCAGTTCTCGTCCACATCTCCGGTGACGTCAGACCTTCACCCGAAGATTACTCCACGCACCTTGAAACTATCTGTTCTCCTCTTACGAAAATAAACCACCTTCAAGCTAGTCCTGTCCGAGAGTTACTTCCGGGTTACAGCTTCTGGGTCTGCCGCGTCCACGACGCCATGACAGTAGCGGTGTTGCTTTTCTTCTGGAATATGTGCTCATATTCACTGTAACTCTGCAGCAGCACGTCAAGTTCAGCTGGAGAAAAATATGCAGACCTCTTTTTTTTTCACGGTTGCCATGGTGACTCGTGATATCTGCACTCCATTGATAATGGCTTCTTATAGACGCGGTGCGCACGCTCACCTCCGAATCAGTCCACTCAGAGTTAATTGATCTAACTCTGATCAGCTGCTCTGAAACTGAAAACTCAGAGTTGTCAATCTCCCGATTGACCAACTCAGAGTTCAAGTTCAACCTCAGAGTTGGTTGAACCTCCTTTCTGAAACAGGCCCCTGGTTTGCCTCCAAGCACATTACAAGACAGAGTCACCTGATTGGTTAGAGTCTGGACCAATCAGCAGCTGTTTGATGGCAGCTTTCTCAGCTAAACTGAAACCTATGAGAGCAAAATCAAAGATAGGAAAAAAGTGAGATGACACACAATGCATGAAAAATTTGTGTTGCAAACGCAAACATACTTTTTTCAAAGCAAAACAACAATTTGAAAGCAAAGAAAAAGTATTTGAAATCAAATCTTTAATATTTTCATTTGCAAAAACACATAGTTTGGTGTGTAGTGTTGTGGCATAAATATCCCTCCATTCAACTTTCGCTATTTTCTTAATTCACCTTTTATTGGATAATCTAGATAAAACAAATGACAAAAATTCAGGGAAAATTCATAGCAAGTTCTTCTCCGATCATCTTTGGATCTATTGTAAATTGTTCGCAGGAGGCTGTTTTTATTAGAATTGTGCTTTTTTTAGGCTAAATCAAAAAACCTGTAATTTTCTCAGACATAGTTCCTGCAGAGCTGCAGTAGTTCAATAGAAATTTGCCACTGAGTTGTGAGCGGGACTGTAAGCGTGGAAGTAAGCCTCAGCTGATATCCCATCATTGCTAGCTTACAGCCCCTCGCATCGTCAAGCTAACATTAGCAATGCAAAAATATTGTAGTCATCCGTCCGTACAGCTTTGAGTCAGACGGGGAAAATGTATAAGGAAATTCTCAGAAATGCAGTTTTAATCATCCCTTCATCTATATAATTTCTTATATCATGAGAAAAATGCTACAAAAAGATGTTAAAAACCCCATTTTCATTGGAGCAGGTGAAAACGTTAGCAAATAATGCTGCATGTTGTTGTTTGCAAACACTGTCAGTTTCTTTAGATTAAAAATCAATTAAAATGAACTTCTGGGGTCAAACTTTTACTCTTCTTTGTTCTCTCAGTACAATGCCTTCCACCAGCACTATCAGGGATAGGCTCCAGCAACCTTGATTGAAAAGTAAATGACTAGGGAAAATGTTTCTATAAAAAGGAGAAATTAGGTAATAATTAACATATTTTATTATTTTTCTCATTGTTTGAGGATACTTTTTTCCCCATCATATTACTTTAGAATAAACACGTCATCAGAAACTAACAGACATTTTTGTAAGAAGTTGGAAGAATAGAGTACTGTGATTGTGGCTGAAAGGCAATATGTGCAAAAATAAATGCTAATAATAAAGGATTAATTATTATGTAAATATTCGGTTCATTTGCTGATGAATATTTTTCTATTTGAGAGGTCTAAATATGTATCTGCTCGTGTCTTTTGGGGTATTCTATGCTTCCAGCAGCCTCTCACACTTTAACTGTAGTGATGTGGCTGACGATGTCTTATCAACACGCTCTATGACATCCCATAACTCTGTGACTCTTTACACAATAGACATGAATCCGCTGATTGAAAGAGTTTTGCATGTGGAAGCCTGAAACGCTCATCTACATGGCCTTTTACTGATGGGAATTTTCTAAATAACTTAATAAACATGTTTTTCTATCTATTGGTACATAAGAGGCTGGTACATTTCATCCACATACTGACAAGCCTTCAGCTCTGCTTCATAACCTGAGCTACTAGAGTCACTAAGTGTTCAGTGTTTTTGCTCAAGGACACTTTGACACGTCAAAAACAATTGATCTCTCCTTTTAGCAGCTTACGTCAAATGTCTGCGGTAACAAAGCTAAAGTTTGTCATAACCATCCCCCTGTACTTTTGTCCCAGGTTGTTAGGAACACATCAGAGGAACAGGTCATGTTGGATGTTTTGGAGATAAATGGAGGGAAGCAGATTAAGATGCTTTAGACATGTGGAGAGGAGGAAGAGTGATGATCTCAAAGGATGCTGAGGCTGGAGCTGCCAGGAAAGAGGAAGACCAAAGATGAGGTTCATGGATGCAGAGAAGGAGGACATGAATGCCGTTTGTGTCAGTAAGAAGAATCCAGAGGAAATGGTGAGTAAAGAAAGATAAGGAGGCTTTGGAAGGGATCAGCAGAAAGCAGCAGAAGAACAAACTCCAGCTTTGTTAGAAAATTTGCATGTTTTTTCACCCAATTCAATTAACTGTGGTGTTCCTCAAGGCTCTAGACTTGAACCACAGTTTTTATCAATTTGAATCAATCAATTAGAAGCAATTTAAACAGAAAATGTAACTGTATTTGCTGTGATAAATGATAGTGGATTAGGACTTATCCAGCAATGCGAAACCTTGGTCACAGTCGTCCTAACGGAATGTTTAAACTGTTATATAGGGGAGCTGTTTTCATCTGAAAGAATTGTTTTTTTAATTACTTTTGAACATTATGATCTCCACGACCCATTTGCTATCTTATTGTCAACAAAGCAGCATCCAATCAGAATCAACAATCTACACGTCAGAAAAACAACAAAATCTTCCAACACCGCATGAACGCAGAATAACTTTCCGTTCCTAAACAAGATCCATTTCTTTGAAGTGCACCGCCTATGGGGAGACACCAGAAATACAGAGAAAATAAAAACTTAACACGGAGAATCAAAATAATATGTTCCAGTTTGGCGGGCCTGATGAAATTGTTTAACGGGCCGAACATGGCCCCTGGGCTGTAGTCCCCCCTCCTCATTTTATAGTTTACATGGATGTGTTTTCTGCACTTTTAGCCATTTTCCACATTTATTGAATCCAAAAAGATGTAAATGCTGGTAATAATGTGCTGAAATGACAAAGCTATGCTAAATGATAAGCGACAGGCTTTCAATTATTTGATCAAGAGCCCTACAGACCACAGAAATGTCCCCGCTAGCATGTTTAAGCCCACTTTTCCTTGTGCCATAAAAAGAACACGGTTATTAGTCATTGTTTACCCGCATCCATTATAATGGCACGACTGTCATCGCAATCCTGTCTTGTGTTGTGTTGCCGCAGGGGTTGTTCGGGGTAATGACAATCAAGAGGGGAATTATGACGCACGGCATCAACCTGCGTTTGATTAGCACTGACCCGATCATCTCAGACACTGACATCAATACTCCCATGCATGGTCGACACCTGCACAGAGGGGCGTTCAAAAATAGAACAAGTGCCTGCTTTTGCTGATGAATCCAAAAAAACAATGCAGCCATTATCTGCCAAACACTCCGACAGAGAACCGGGATCGTGTCAAGATCTGCCGATTACTTCATGGAGCCGTGAATGGCTGGGTGCTTCAGATGCTCTGTGGAGCTGTTTATGTTGGCGGTAATGACGGCTGATGAATGTTTTGATTCAATTTTCAACTTGCTTGAATCCCAGCTGTCAACGGTAATCTCTGCCATCAGAGGTTATTCATTTGTGCAGGTATCTGCTTCCACTCCAGCTGTCTTTCAAAGTGAACATTCAGCATGAAAACAGTGTTCCGAAATGGAGTTTTACAATTTGGAAAATAAATCACACTTTTAATGACGTTTTTCTGTGTTATAGGAGTCTCACAAAACACAGAACCAAAGCACTTTTCTTTCCTTTTTGTCTGTCAAGACTGATTTATCTTGGGTGATTCAACTGCAAAAAATGTTTTAAGAGTGTCATCTGGACTCCGTTTTTTAAGTTAAAGGTGTGTCACTTCTTCTCTGAGAGGCTTAAAAAGGCTTCGACTAAAAAATATCTTGGAATTGAGATGATTTTTAAACCCTTTGATGAAATCCAGAAATAAAATTGTGTAATAATGTTTTATAAAGATTTCATAATCAACACAACATGTTTTCAATACAGCGAATTTGGATTTGCAATTTTAACAATAGATGAGTCGTTCTCACCATAGCATAAAAAAAAGGCAAAACTTTTGCCGCCAAAATAGGCTCCGTGCACGAAAGTAAGGAGTTCTACTTCCGCCGCCTTGAGTGTGAGGCCGACCATTTCCGGTTTGCGACTTCTATAGCAGCGACACGGCAGATTTTGATTGCGAAAGATGGTATATTTCACCCATTTTCTACAAACAAGGTCTCCCGAAAATCGACGTGAACGACATCTACAGGATTGTCGACCAGTGCGTGGTTACATGGGCAAAATATCGTGTCGAAAATACCGAAAAGGAAATGAGTCCCGTTGTAAACAAACCTGTGCAGTCACATTTATGCAGCAGCTCGGTAATATACGAGGCGATCTTCCAAACGTGCTTTTATTAATTTTATGAATATTATGAAGTGCCTGTTCGCTCATCATTTTATATTTAATCCTTGTGGTCAGTGCTTTTTTTGTGGAAGAAGAACAGAACTGAAGAACAACCCACTGTTAGTAGAGGCTAACAACACTGGCTAACAACATCAGCCTTTATTTGTCGGGGCACAATTAGAAACACAATTCCATGTGTCGTGATTTTTTTGAACAGTTTCTAAGGACTGAGCGGCATTTCTGCTCTGAAAAGCTCACACACACTGTGAGCTCTGCTCTGTCCTCGTGAGTCCGGCAGCCGCTAACCCAGAGCGGCGGCTCGGCTCGCAGTCCGAATTCTCACACATAACAAAACGCACACGTAAAAGCACCCTCCCCTCAAACACATTAATAAATCCGGCTGCTCTGCTCAGTCAGAGAGGTTCACTCGGTCCACTGGCTCCGGAGCCCGAACGCAGAGCTCGGATGCCGGGTCCAGACGTCAGTAGTGAGCACGCATCCCCCCCGCATCTCCCTCATGAGGGGTGAAAGAGACGGGAGACCCAGCGGGGCTTTACGCGGGGCGTCCACAGAGCCGCTGGTCGGTCCCCTATGAGCTCACAAGCTTTCTCTCAGTGAAACACCGTCTATGCATGACGTAACCCAGAGCAGCAGCGACACACGATCGGAATGACCGTTTACATGAACAACGATCGGTATACCCAGCTTTCTCGATCGGAAAGAAATTTTGATCCGAACGAGTCTGACCGGGGCAAAGTATTCCGAACGGCGTGTTTACATGACGCATTTTCTTTCCGATTGCTGCAAATACGAAACACGACTCGTCTTGCTTGGGGTGAAGTCCTCCCGCCGTGTTCACCATCCATTCGGCTCTCACCGTGACCGACACATCTACTGGAAAGCTATGAAAGCTTATATTAGTACTGTTGTACTTTGACAAATTCGCACACGGGTACACAACAATGTTGTGATGTCTTTGTCACGCGTTGAAACAACAAACGCCTGTCTTTTACCCGAAATCCGCTCCTATTTACTCAAAACTAGCAACTCAACAAAACTCCCCACAACAATAACACGACCAACAGGAAGTTGTCGGCCTCACACTCGAAACACGGAAGTTAACCGGAAGTTCTGTCGTGCACGTAGTCTATTGTAAATTTCATGGAAGCTGCCGTTTTGAGCCAATGAGCAGGAAAAGTCCTTCTACTGCCCCTAGTGGAATGATAACGAACTACAGGGCAGAAAACATGGACCAAGTTGTACAATGAGTTTTCATGAAAATTGTTAATCATGCTAATGAGATACCCTGCGACAGACTGGGGACCTGTCCAGGGCTTCCCCTGCCTCCGCCCACAAGTGGCCGGGATAGGCTCCAGCAGCCCTGTGACCCCAAAAGGGACTAAACGGTAGAAAATGAATGAATGCTATTGAGATAGGGGTCTCATAAATGTATCAGGCTCCCACCTTGAATGTTTGATTGACATATTCTCCAGAGCTGCTTTCAGGGTAACCGGTTTGGACTTTGAACAAGCTTAGTCCTGATTGGTGACAGTAGCAGCCCTAGAACCACTGATACAGACCGACTCGGACCAATCACTGTCGACTGGCTCCAAATAGCGGGCCCCTTTTCCCGAAAAGTGGTGACTTAATTGGCTTCATCTGGATAGAGATGGAGGTAAGGCATTTTCTGTAGGTGACGCCACACCCCACTGTGTCCATCATACAGTCGAGGCTTCCGACTCTATCTGATGTTTGTCCTGTTGCTGCACGAGAGGCCACAACATTGCCCTCCATCCATCTAGATCTGGATTTTTACTTTAATTTTTTATGTTATTAGATTTTGTATTTTTAATCAGCAAGCCTAGCAGACAGATTTCTGTAACATTTCCACTGTTTATTGTGTGGTAAATAATTCATTATAATTATAATTTAAAAATAGGTACACAAACATTATAATATTTATTTTAACTTCGGGACTACTGTTATGTTATTTATTTTATGAACAGAACATTTTCAAACATAAATGTTATGTTTACAAAACCGTATGTTTGTTCCGCGTTTTAAAACTGTTCGCTGAAGCTTGCCGTAGACAGATGTAAACAGGAAGTGACGCCGCATGTGCTGTAACTGCTAACGCGTTTGTCTTTCTATGATGTTGTTTTGTGAATTTGACATATTTAGAAAAGACCAGCACTGTTTCTGTGCGACTTGTGAAGCGCTAAACATGCGCAGCAGCTAGTTAGCAGTTAGTTTTGGAGTCATGGCCGCTAAAAAAGAGAAAACCTTTCAGTTCGTGGTGATTGGAGGCGGCATCGCCGGCGTGACATGCGTGGAGGAGGTAAATGTGTCTCTTGTGGACGTGAACTGACGATAAACCATCAGTTGTAACCATGTAAGCCTCTTAACCCAAATGATTCGTGGTCTCCGACAGCTTTTCACGCAGATTCCGTGCGCAGACGTGGCTCTGGTCACAGCAGGTCCCCTCATAAAAGCTGTGACGAACTTTAGACAGGTGAGAATGAGACGGTTGCTGCTTCCTGCTCTCAGCACGTCTCTGGTCTGAACTGCGTGTTTTATTTCCCGCGTGTTTTGGATCCTTAAAGGTGTCAAGAACGGTGGAGGAGTTTGATGTGGAGGAGCGACCGTCCCGCGAGCTGCAGGAGAAGTTCCCCGCCCTCACCGTCATCCATTCAGCCGTTAAGGCCCTTCACGCGCGGGACCACGTAAGAAGCTGCGTGTGCGCGTGCGTGTGTATAAGGTTATTAGTGGATTTATATGTTGAGAGATAAAGTTTCTGAAGAATCGTCTTCTGAGCATTACTGCCACCTTGTGGACAAAAGATGAACTGGTTTTTATAAAAATGCTGTTGTTTTTGTCAACTTTATTGACAAATGTTGCAGACACAGAATGACAGACAATACATGCCTCTCTATACCTGCTGCAAAATCTTTTTTCACAAGTCAACAGATTATCAAACTCACCAGAAAGTTGAAAGACTAACAAAGTAACATTACTACAAACGTCATATGTTTGAACAGCTTTTTCTGGAGTTCAAAGTTGTTCTGTGTTTCAGTCTGTTGAAACTGAAGACGGTGGAGTGTTTGGTTATGAGAAGCTGTGCATCTGCAGTGGAGGAAGACCAAAGCTTCTGATGCAGGACAACCCGTATGTGGTGGGAATACGGGACACAGACAGTGCCCAGGTACGACTCCTACAAATATTTTTATGTCCTGCTCAGGTTCCTACGACGGTGTATTAGGGCCACCAAAAAAAAAAGGTAAAAAAAAAAGTAAAATTACGAGATTTTAATCTCGTAAATTTAGGAGATAAAAACTCGTAAATTTACGACTTTTTATCTCCTAAATTTACGACTTAAAATCTCATAAATTTATGAGAAAAAAGTCGTAGATTAAGGAGAAAACACAGAAGTTGACCGTTTATCGGAACCTAGCTTGAAGATGAAGTATGTGGAGCCTTTTGTGAAGCTTCATTTCCGGATTATTATAGGTTTAAAACAAAGAAATTCTGAACCTTTTGCGACTCAAAATCAGATTATTGTCAGTGGAGCCATCTTTCCGGGGTTCGGTGTCAGTAAAGCAGAGTTTCATATGTAAAATAAGGAGCTCAGAGACACGTTTGGGTGTAGATGATCGCTGCAGCCTTTATTCTCCTTTTCATTCACAAACCCTGAAGTTCATCTGTCATTTTACGTCATGAACCTGTCATCCAAACACCAATGTGGAAGTAAACAGTGTTACATACGCCCCCTCCTGCAGATGAAATGTCCCGTTTCAGCATAAAACAATAAAGAGGAATGAAAATTGTCTTTTATATTAGCATTAGAACATTGAAAATGCCAAAAAAAAGTGCTGCTCCTTTTGTGTGACGGAAGCGTCACACAGACGTAGAGATCTTGTTTTTGGTGGAGGAAGAAAGGATTGAAGCGGACAGCTGCAGGGACACCGATGGCTTCATCGGGCTGCAGAGATCCTGGAAACCAACCATCAATAAATAAAACTTTAATGAGCTTCCAGACATTTGGAACGTTATCAATAAACATTCAGCTCACCTGTTCTACTAAGTTTAGTCGGTCTGATCTGCTGCTGCACGGCGTTCACCTGCTGCTCTGCATGCTCACTTTCACTGTAATCTCCTAAAATTACGAGTTTTTTTTCTCATAAATTTACGAGTTTTAATCTCCTAGATTTATGAAATAAAATCTCGTAATTTTACTTTTTTTTTTTTTTGGTGGCCCTAATTTATTTATTTATTTTTGGTGGCCCTAATACTCCGTCGTAGGTTCCTATTAAAACCACTTAGTTAGAATGATGACATGGTTTCACATTCAAATACATCAATAAAAGTAAACAATTTGTGATATATATATATATATATATAAAAAACGGCCCCCTCACCCTTCTGCTGGTGGTTTCTCCTCCAAGCTGGGGTCCTCTACCAGAGGCCTGGGAGCTTGAGGGTCCTGCAGTATCTTAGCTGTTCCTGGTCTTTTCTGGACTGAGAGGTCTGA
>CM074507.1:929908-957408 GCA_037389245.1 Oryzias sinensis
CAAGGGTGGTTTTCCACAGCTTCATTGAGTTTCCTATGAAGGCTCTTAGAGTCCTGTTGATGTTGTACAGCTCCAAGCATTCAGTGATCCACGTGTGTGGCATTGAGTCATAGGCTTTCTTGTAATCAATCCAGGCTGTGCACAGGTTGGTGTGTCTTGACCTGCAGTCTTGAGCGACTGTTCTGTCGACCAGGAGTTGGTGTTTGGCTCCTCTGGAGTCTCTACCAATTCCCTTCTGTGTTCCTTTCATGAAGGATTAAACGCTTTATGTTCAGACTTTCACATTCAGTGGAAAGACTCAAACTGCTTTGTTTGTGTCCAGTTGGAGTTTTAGTTCTTTCAATGTTTTTGGAAGTCGTCACCAGCTCCAGCGGTAAACACTGGCCGTTCTCTAATCCACTGTTCAATTCCCGTTAATGAACATCCTTTAATGCATTGTTGGAATTGTCTTAAGGTTTTTGTAATTTTCTAGTCTTTCTGATTTCTGTTTTGTTTTTATGGCGATCCGGATCTCTTTCTTTTAAGATAAGATCTTCATTGATCCCTAAATCAATGAAAAAAAATGTAATTGCTACAGCAAATGAGTGCAACAAAGAAAAAGAACAACAGCAATGTGCAAAAAGAATGAAAGGGTGTTTAAAATGTGCAAAAAACAAAAGTAATAACATTTAACAAGACGAAGAATCTACACCTACATACACTATTACGATTATCATATGTTATAGGTAATAATAAAAGAAAATAAAGTAAACGACAATACATTCGGATGGGCTATGGATGCAGGATAACCGTTTTTTTACCTGCGGAACCGGAAAAGTCTGCAATGGAAGGAGCTTTATCTGTAAACCAATTACAGTGATCCCTTGCTATAACACGGTTTACTTTTCACGGTTTCGCTACTTCACGGATTTGCATCGTGCATTGTGTTCTGCATTCTGATTGGCTAAAAATTCACTCCGCTTCTTCTCTACCTGTGCGTCAATAATGTTGCAGTTTCAGTTCCAAATTACGTACATGCAAATCATCTTGCAATTTCAAGTTTCTCTAAAACCCATAGAAAAAGAGCAACACCAACTGTCAATCACTGTGTTCTTCTCCCGAACAAACACACACAGCTGCACCGCGGGCTTCAGAAGGAGAAAACACTGCAGCTTCTCAGACTGAAGAGCAGTGAAATACACCTGAGCCACTATTTGTCCGTTTGTACTTTGTATTTTTTCATGATTATTTTAAAGTTTAATTCAATTACTCTCGGGTCGCGGTGGGCGGGGCTAATCTCCGCGATTTGAAGCCTTCTGACATTGACATTACATCGATGATTCAAATAATTATTTGACAGTACAGTACAGAAGTTATTTGTTGAAAAAAAAACATTTTTCAAGTACTTTGATTTGTGAAACAAATGCTTGAGCCTGTAAAATGGTTTGTTCTTTCTTTTCAATGTATAATAGAGGATTTAATTGTATAATACTAAAAAATAGAGTTTTCTACTTCACGGATTTTGCCTATCACGGGTTCTTTCTGGAACGTAACCCCCGCGAAAAACGAGGGTTTACTATAAAAGAAACATTGCTGTAAATTCAGTTCATGTGGTGAACATGCTCAGCTCTTAAATAAAATCTTCCTTTTTTGTATCTTCTACCACAAGTTTGTTTGGGTTTGTTATACTTCATTACCCTGTAGACCCCAGTCCCTTTTATCATTGCATCATAAAAAAAAAGAGAAATATGAGAAGAACACGGCGTAAAACAAAAATAAAGACAAATCAATGTCTAGAAAAGAAAGGACAGAACAGAACCAGAGTTCTAAGTTGTCATCAGTTACAAATTGAGCTGCAGTTTTCATTTTTCCACCATCTGCGGCTGTGAAACATCCATTTATGAGGGGAATTTATAGTCATTACAGCTATAAAACCAACACAAATGTAAAACAAGTTTTTTATGACTAATTTTTCAAATAGAGCAAGACGTCCAACCTTTACAGGATAAGAAAACTGAAACAAATTGATAAACCCATAAGCCAAACCCATTTTTTAAAGTTAACGTAACTGTTAATGTGTTTTCTTTTTTATGTCAGGAGTTTCAGAAGCGTTTATCTAAAGCCAGGAGAATTGTTGTGGTTGGAAACGGAGGCATCGCCTTGGAGCTGGTGTGAGTTCTTTGAACCCGCATTCATCCGAAAACGTTGTTTTAATGTGGTATTTGAACGCAGCAGGTGGGAAATGTCCTCTGCAGGTATGAGGTGGAGGGCTGTGAGGTGATTTGGGCGGTGAAGGACAAAGCCGTTGGAAACACCTTCTTCGATGCAGGAGCGGCGCAGTTCCTCATCCCATCACTAGAGGCCGCCAAACCACAGGAAGCTGCTCTGTGCAAAAGGCCCCGCTACACCACAGAGGAGCCTGGGGGGGTGCAGACCTTCACAGCAGGTTTCCGTCTTTGGCCCAGGAGTTTTCCATCGTAATTCGTTGAAACTGACTTACATGTGTTTAATAATAGACAGAAATTCCCACAAACATGGCGGTTGGACAAACCCCGGCAGCGCTCTGGGTCCAGACTGGCATCAAGGAATAGTTCTCCGAGGAGCAGAGCAGGTGTGTGACCGTCCGTCACTCGGACACCTCGGGTGAATGTGGCTCGGGTTACGCCCTGCACACTCACCTCCCTCTGCTCTCAGGTGACCCGCAGAGTTTCCGTGGAATACCAGTGCGAGGTGGAAAAGATCTGCACCCCCGAGGAGCTGCTCCGTTCTGCAGAGCAAACACTGAAACCGGACACTGGTGAGAACTGCCCCCGCCGCTTTTCCCTGCAGCCCGCCGTGTTCCTCAAGGTTTCCTGTGTCCTCAGTGGGATCCTGGCCAGTTTACATCCACCTGACCAACAGAAAGACGTTTGGCTGTGATGTCATCGTCAGCGCCATCGGCGTCGTCCCAAATACCCACCCTTTTCTACCTGGCAACTCTGTAAGAACAATTAAAACGCTTGAAACGGTTCTTAAAAACCCTTTTAAATGGTTAGGAGTCCTCACAGGTATCTGACTCGTGGTTTCCTTTTTATTTTTTAATGTCCATCAAGGGCTGTATTTACCCTAATTAATTTAAAGACAGTAATTATTTTTCCAAATCTTTAAAACCCTAAAATAAATGTCAATATTAAAGTGGAATCTTTCAAAACATTTTTCTTCTTTTGTGTATTTTCCGCTTCATAGAGCATTAGGCGTCTTTGGTGCACCATAAACGAATCATCTGTAACTATAGGGCGCTACAGGCTGCACGGTGGTGCAGTGGTTAGTAAGTGCTGGGGATAGGCTCCAGCAGCTGCCGGAAGACGAATGAATATAAGGCGCTTTAAGTGTGAAAAAAGAGATGAGATCAGAGAAAAGCCCGTCCATCAGTCGGGCTAAGGCTGTGTCTGAATCCCCGCCCTAACCCCTAACTCCTATAAAACTATGTAGGGCCCTGAACTTTAGAAGCAATCCAGACTCCACGCTCACTACCTTTTTATTTTTTTGACATAATTGATTTCACAAAGTTAAAATCTAAATAAAATGAGCATTTTGTGACGATGATTTACGATCCACTGTCTTCTGAAGATGAAAACGATGGTTTATTTCAAAAATACATTTACATACGTTTGTTTGGTAAAAATTGATCAGACGCAATGCATTGTGGTCTATAATCACCGATCTAGTAAACATTGATGCACACTGGTTTTTCAGAGACTTCTGGGAAATTTCTAGGGTTCTGGATTTTGGAATTGTAGATTCAGACAGAACTATAGAAAGGAGAAGGCGCTAAATACTGAAGGAATTCAGACACAACCAGTAACTCTTGTTTGCTAGCAATGCTAGCTAGTTTCTATCGCTAGCCATGTAGGAAGCGTTATCTGCGTTAGCGTGTTTGTAAAAGCTGGAACTTCCAACCTTATAACTTATAAAAACCAGACTGATAACACAATCACATACTGTGACTACATTAACTGTCAGCTTTTTGAGGAACACGTACGAAAGTGAATTCACGGCTACTCGTTAGCCTCGTTAGCCTCGTTAGCGATTCACAGTAACAGCTGAGCAAACCTGTTGACGGAGCGCCGTGTGTCCAAATCCCTTCAACATCAGTAAACAAATGAATTCTAATGCGAGGCGCTTTCGATGATGAGGCAAACTGTCATTTTTTGTACAGATTTCAGGTTTGCCTGTATAATGCCGAA
The DNA here is from genome assembly GCA_037389245.1 of Oryzias sinensis. NCBI lineage: Eukaryota > Metazoa > Chordata > Actinopteri > Beloniformes > Adrianichthyidae > Oryzias > Oryzias sinensis. Next base: position 934,114 of record CM074507.1, read on the forward strand.
CATACAGTATTCAGCTTTGAAATGCTGTTTTTTTACCGAGTCTTTTCTTGTTGACGGTGTTGTTCAGTTTGCGCTGGCAGAAGATGGCGGTCTGCAGGTGAACGACCACATGCTGACATCAGAGCCAGACGTCTATGCTGCAGGAGACGTGTGCACGGCATGCTGGGAACCCAGCCCTCTGTGGCACCAGGTGAGTCACGCTGGCTTTGGTGGCGTTTTCGTTCGACTCCCGGCTTCTTGTGAGAACCGCAACGGTCCCGTTAAAACAGCGTTTGTTGGCGTGTCTCTCTCTTAAAAACAGCATCTCAGACAGACTCCGTTGTTTTGTGTCTCCATAAAAACATTGGCCGGTTTCCGCTGATTCTGGAAGTGGCAGCCCTCGTTTTCAGCCAATCATGATCGAGCAACCGTACAGAAAGTTCGTTTTAACCAATCACAATCATGCAATCATGTCCACAGTTTGTAAAGGCGCTGGAGGCAGCAGGTGATTGATTTTATGACGTAAGCTAGCAGGCAGTGTAAATTTCAACACGGGCCGGACTTTGGACATGCCTGATCCACAACCATAATTAAAGTTTTGTTTATCTTTTGGTCACTACAAAAACGTTCAAATATAGACCCTTACTACGTTGTACAAATGTAAACTGTGGATTTTGATGTTGCCTCATAATTCCTGAAAAGCTGAAAAAGATGTTGGTTTTAGAGTTTGCAGATTTTCAATGGGGGGAAACCTCACAGGAAACATTACAGTTCTCCTTCACTCTGTAGGACAAACAGAAACGCCCCCCCCCCCAACACACTTCTGCTGCTCTGTCCCTCCCTCTTCCACTGCTCCCTCCTCCTTCTTAGACACGCGCGCGGTTTCAGCACACATACATCCTCAATCTACAACACAGTGTGGCGACCTGGGGGTTAGCCCCGCCTTCAGCCCCTAAGATTCATGTTCCTCACCATGACTGAGGTGACAGTTGTTAAAAAAAACAATCTGCTGCTTTCTAGAATTTCTTTTTGCCTTTTCTATTTTCACAGAATGTTTTAAGCTGGAAATTCAGTAAATCACAGTCAGATTTGAGATGATTGACAGCTCCTTGACCATCGTTTGAACTTCCTGTCAATGATTGACGATAAACTGAGCAGCGACGGTTGCTTCATCAGGATTGTTGCTGAGTCATTCCTACAAACCAGCAAACAAACTGACCTTTTGTTTTACAAAGCTGCTCATATTTGCTGAAACAATCGTTGTAAAAAAATGGATTTGATTTGCAGATCTTCTTGCTAAATCGTTCTTTTAGATACTTTTAACTTGAACTCTTAGTCTCTGAAGTCACGGGGGAGTTTCAGCTTTGAAACTGTTGCTTTAAGCAAAGATAAGGGTTGAGATTTGTTCAAATAAATCCTTGAAATTGTTTGTATTTTAGTAAAGTTTCTGCAGTTGTTTTTAGTGACATTTTTTAGGTTTTATCATTTCTTTGTTTATGATTCATAGACTTGTATTTTGTCTCGACATGTTGGATCTTTGTTTACATCATGAAAACAGTTTGATCGTCATTTTTATTGATCATTATGACAAGTTTACGAAACGATTGAGGGTTTTTTTTGGCAGCTTCAGGTCCAGTGTGGAATAATTGTGTAATCTGATGAAGAATATGTGTAAAAAGAAAAAAAAAGGTGGATGTGGAGCATTTCCGCCCAAAACTGGTTTAAAGATGAACCAATGAAACTTTATTTCTGTAGCAGTTTGCATGATGGTGCAAAATGCTTCACAGAAAGAGGAGAGAATTTTAAAATGAGGCAAATTAAGAGCAAAAATGTAAGAAAAACAATAAAACTGTCAGTAAAGTAAAAAGGAGGCGGATACGATTTAAGTGAGTAAAGAAGATAAACTAACAGCAGGTGAAGCAGAGAAAAGCTCACCAAGGCTCTGGAGTCCTGAGGGTTCAGACTGTCTTTGAATTTTGTGTCATTGTTGAATTTGCCGTTGCGTTGATGCTGTTGTGTGCACAGATGCGTTTGTGGACGCAGGCCCGTCAGATGGGCTGCTACGCCGCTCGCTGCATGGCGGCTGGCGTCCTCTCCAAAGCCGTTGAGCTGGATTTCTGCTTCGAGCTCTTCTCACACCAAACCAGGTTTTTCAACTACAAGGTGAGCGGCTCAAAGAAGATGGAAAAACTGTTTGAAGTGTAAAGCCAAGCCGTTTATCATCATTGGTGTTGGCTCTGCTGTCGGGGCTGGTCGGCGTGCTTGATGGGCGCCGTCTGTCTCCTGTCCAGGTGGTTCTGCTGGGGAAGTTTAACGCTCAGGGGCTGGGCTCCGATCACGAGCTGCTGGTCAGATGCACCAAAGGCCGGGAGTATGTCAAGGTGACGCCAATGACGAGAGGGTTGTTTCACTAAAGATGTGTGGCTTTTAAAAGTACTAGCTTATTTATTGAATTATGTTAAAATCTGCTTTTTGGAGCTTTTACGTGGTTTATAATGTTCATTCCTTACTATAAACATGGTATTTTGATCCATTCACACATTTCTGAGAACTCCTCTGAGCCCTCCAACCCACGAAAACAAGCGGCTCCTCACATTCATACGTATAAAAGGTGAGAACCCCGCCCCCTCCAAGAAGAGTCTGCACTGCAAGCTCCGCCTCCTGGCTAACACACGCCCACTTTCTCCGTGGAGCTAGCGGTAATCGGCTAAACGCTTTTCTTTTACAGTCCTGACAAACTTCCTAAACTATGAAAACCTGTATGTTTTTTCATATGTTTGAATAAAAAAACATTTAATATCAATCTGAACATCACGGACTGATCCAAGTGATGCATTTTAACTCACATTTTAAGCCTGTTTAAAGCTTTCTATGAAATGTAAGTTCTGCTTATGTTCAAGTTTAGACGCCGTCAGACATTCACAGGCCTGTTGATGTCAGCAGATTAACTTTACTGTTTATTTTACAGTTTCAGGAGATCCTCAGCCATAAATTCGTAAATCTGACTAAATAAAAATGAATCGATGCAAAACAATAAAAAAAGAAAGTATGAATTGGTAAAATTATTAAAAATGACTTTTTCTTTATCCAAAGAAAGAAAATTGAGGGTAAAAAAAAGTTGGTTCGGCATCTGAGCCTCAGACACCATGTGAGACAAATATGGCGATTTGATTGGTTAGAATCTGGACCAATCAGCAGCTGTTTGATGGCAGCTTTGTCGCTAAACTGAAACTTATGGCAGCAAAATCAAAGATAGGAAAAAAGCGAGATGACACACAACACATGAAAACATTTTTGTTGAAAACGCAGAAATTTTCCTTGAAAGCGGAAAAAAAGGCTTTCAGAGCAAATATTTAATATTTTATTTGCAAAAGTTTTGTTTGCAACGTCTTGGCATATATATTGCTTGATAGAAAATAACAAATATGTAAGTCACTCCTGTGTAGAAGTCACTGTCCAAACTGTGCAAAAAAACCTCGACTCATACTCCAAAAAATACAGAATGTACTTTTTACTCAGTTCCCATAATCCTTATCAGTTCTAGTGCCGAGTATTTAACAAGTAACATAATGGAGGTGATCTTGATGCTGATAGGAGGTATTAGTTGATAAGCATAATTCCATGAACCTCAATAACCTCATGTCAGCAAACTGTGATGAGTCTGTCTCAGTGTGAAGTTGTCTGCTTGAAAATGAAGGTCTCAATTCACTTGCAAGTGAACTCTGGTGTGGTTCACCACAGTCTGAGGAAGAACCCTGAGAACAAAGTGAAGCTGAACTACAAAATGTTGAGGAGATTCAGTCAAGCAATCAAGAAAAAGAATTAGTCAATAGATCAACTATCAGTTATTTTTATATTGTATATAACTTTAAAGAATCATCACAATTATAAATAAACACTTTTTATTGACGTGATATGCTCAGTCCTTTAAAATGACCATAAACATAATTTTCTTATGTGTTTTAAAAACTGTAAATATTAACTTGTGTTTTAATTGACTAAAGTCCGTAGATTTGACACTCATGACCTCGACGTTGTGATCATTTTTATTCCTTTGCGATCCTCCCGACATTCATATTCAATCCTTCCTTCTCTTCAAGGTGGTCCTGAGTGGAGGGAGGATGGTGGGAGCAGTTCTGATCGGGGAAACAGACCTAGAAGAGACTTTTGAAAACCTGATCCTGAACCAGATGGACCTGACTCCATACGGAGAGGAGCTGCTCAACCCCAACATTGATATCGAGGATTATTTTGACTGAGCTCCGCCCAAAACCCCAGGATCCACAGGGATCACAAATGGGTGGATGAGAGGTTGTCCTGGTTTATATCTTTGTAAAATTCAAATTATTTTTTAGAAGGATTCATTTATAATGTGTTTCTTGAACTATTATCACCTGTTTTACATCAAAGTGGGCTAAAAACATACAGATTCCAAAGCAGTACACTTCACTGCTGCTGCTTACTTATGAGTGTTTTTATGCAAAGGTTTGACTCATATTATATTCAAACTTAGTAAAATATAATCAAAACAATTCTGTGTTTCCATGCTGTGTAAATGAAAACCTCATGTCGGTGAGAAATCATCATCATCAGCATAGAATAGCACCGAAAAGTAAAAAAGTTGCTGCTAAACATGGAAACTTCTTGACTCAAACTGTTAAATTTGAGTTTGTTTCTAGGATGAAAGCAAAAAAAAAGAAGACAAAAGTATGTCAATACCTCCAATCTGTTTTAGATGTTAATTCATAAAGCGTTTGGAAAATAAAGCAATAAAGTGGCCATCGTCTTGACTCTTCATTATAACTAGACATATTTGTGTTCATGCAGTACATGAAACATGGTTCATTGAATCCATTAAATATAATCAAAAGTTTGATTCATTGCTAAATTCACAAACATTTTAGAGATATTCCTTAAAGACCCGCTGGACTGAAAACGGTGTTTTTAACATGTTCTTTTGTCTCATGCTTGGTGAAACTTAAAGAATTAAAAACTGTGACTCTTTCTTCAAATCTGGGTGAATCAGGAGCAGACATAAAATCTCATTTGGGACGCCGTCACTGAAGTCGGCGGGGCAAAGTCTCCCTGCTCTGCTACATTCTGATGCATCCACTTATAAACCAATAGATCCATGAACGTCTGGCTCTGACCGCACGGCTGGATGGCTCCAACTCTGCTAGCTTGGGGTTGTGAGGGGCTGTAAGCTAGCGGGAGAGAGTGTAAAGAAAGGGATGATGGGAAACAACTCCGTCGAATTTCTGATGAGCTACTGCCGCTCTGCAGAAAGTGGTTTTTTGGGGCTAAAAACGGCATAATTATAATTAAAAGACAACTGGGAATGATTTGCGCAGTATGTAAATGTATCTCTTGTTGTTTTTATAGTATGTTTGAAATGTAGTAAACTTAGACTTTTAAGGTGGAAATGCTGGGATAAAATTCTGGTTTGTTGACATGATTGTGTTGTGATTGAGTATTTTCCCGCCCAAACACCTGCTGTGTTGTTCCAAACACAAATTCCAGAGAGGGGGAAGTTGTTTGCTCCAAAGGCGCTTCCGTGTGTGACGCATGTTCAGTGGAATTCTGGGAAAAAGGGGTGTGGGGATTCGATTGAACAGGGCGGGGCGTATCCTATTACTTGAATCTTTCCGTTGGGTTGGCAGAAACACTGGTGGGCGTGTCTGTGGTTTCAGGTGAAACTTGAGACTCGGAGCAGAAGCTTTGACCCACGTCGTCTCAGATGCTCCACTTTTCTGCTAAAGTTAAAGTTCATCTGTTGTTTGGGTAGAAATGGTAGAAGCAACCGGAAACAGACACGTAAGCGCTGCGCTTTACGAGCTATGATAAAGTCTGCCGTGGTTCTTTCCCTCAAATCAATGTTCCTACATTAGATTAACATGCAGTGACGTTTGGTAAGTGGAATTGGATTAGTGTCTGTGTGTACTTTGGTTTTACATGGAGGTCAACAATCAGTGGCTTCCTTCTAAACCAGCCTCCACTTGTAATTTGAGGAGCTGAAATTTTTGGAAACGGGGCGTGTTTGTTGTTTTTCTGCGTACTGTTCATTCTACCAGGAAACATGCATGTTCCCAACTTCACGGTAGCAGTTTGGGCTGTTCCGACACGATCAGACATCTAACGAGGTCCATAAAGAAACAGACGGCAAGGTTTGGTCTGGAAGAACTCAACCAGCCTGCACAGAGTCCTGACTTGAACCAGAGGAACAACCAAAGGATGGATGAGAACCCGGCACCAGAGTCTGAACTCACCAACAAAGAGGTCCTCTACGGACAGGCTTCTGTTTTGGAAAAATAAACTGCATCCACTGCTGCATAGCAGAGGTATCTTTTGGGAATGAAAAACAATTGCTGCCAGTCCTTCATCCATTTTCTAGGTCTGCTAAAGCCTTTTTGGGGGTCGCAGCGTTGCTGGAGCCTATCCCAGCTACTGTTGGGCAGAGTACACCCTGGACAGCTCGCCGTCTGTCGCAGGGCCGCACATCGATTCACATTCTACCCTAAAGTAACAGAACCGAACACAGCTACGTTAGTTTACATGTTTACCATTTGCCACAGATAAAAAAAAACGGATGCCGTGTTTCTCTCAAAATCGCTTTGAGATCAATAAACACTACCAGAATAATCATAAATATTAGTGGCTTTCAATAAACTTTATTGACCGCTGCTATGTACAGCAGTCAACAAATTCAAAAAATTCATTTAAAACCACAGTAAGTAAAAACTGACAGAGTCAAAGTGAATCAGAAGGAGAAGTCATGAATAAGATTCTAAACCTGATTTTATATCTGTTAGTGTGCGGAAAATACGGCACTCCTTTAGAAGCACGATTCCATATTTCTACAGATTATTTACGATTGTATCCTAGCATCAGCAGAGTCTGTTTTTAAGGTTGTGAGTCACTAACAAGTCAAGCTGCCCCCTAAAGAGATGACTCAGAAAGGTGGGCGTGGCCAATCTTCTTTCTGCTGGTGTGGTGCTGAAAGCAGGCGGGGACGGGAAAGAACGGCGTGATCGGAGCAGGCAGTTCTGTTCAGATGTGTTTGTGCACAGAGCAAGATAATGTTCATGTGAAATGAAAACGCCTGTCCGCTGGCTCAGACAGAAGGGAAGAACGGAGGCCTGAATGCTGACGGCTTCACAGCAGCAGACACAGGAAAATGAGATCAGCTTTTTTCAGAGCAGGATTCATGATATATGAGGACTATGATCTCAGGGGTAAAGCTTGTTTTTTCAACACAATTATTTATATGCACCTGATGCAGGAGTATGTTTGGAAAAATCAAACAACAAAGTAACACAAGCTCAACTGAGAAAGGTTTTCTGGAGGCCAGACAGTCCTAGACGACAAAAAGGCTCCAAGAATTCACCTTCTGATTGGTTCATCATGTTTCAGAGAGCTCTACAGCACACTCCCCTTTCCTAAGAACTAATGGTCTGACCCATTTCACTCAGTTAAAGCCAAATCAGAGCCTCTCTCTAAATGGGATTATAAAAACTGTTCATTGAAAGGACTCTACATTACTGAATGTAGCACCCAACGTGTCACCAAACGGTACAGTGACGCCTCGTCACCTCTGGAACAGCCACTCACTAAAAAACACGTTGAGGATTTCCTCAAAAACACAGCAGTGGTGGGAAAATATCAATTCTCTTTCTCCACATCCCTTCAAGCAAAAGATTCAACTGTTTTTGGCAGTTTTTACATTTTATGGATTCCATGTTTCATGTGTCGACAGCGGTGCGTTCACACCGGACCCAGTGGCGCGTCGGGGGCGTCAACGTTAAGTCGACGTACAGACGTGATCTGAGGTCCTGCGGCGTGATTTGGGCGTCGGGCGCTGCAGGACGACTCAGCTTTGGGCACGTGACGTTTTCAGTGACTCCTTCAAAGGGTAGAAAGATAAATCTATTTGGCTGCTCAATGCAAGGATTTTGGTCCTGAACTTCCAACCATTTTCCATTTTATTTCAATTCCAAATCCAAGAAGGAGATGTAGCTGGCAAACATGTAAAAAAAAGTTAAGTAAAACATACGCCTCAAAGAAGTACAGAAATATTTAACTCATCTGGCTAATAATAATAATATATAATAAATTAGTTTGAATGCAATGATCCTGCTGCGTGTTTATTTCTATGGCAAACAGCACAAATCGCATTTCATTCATAGATTTAGGGACTTGACGTAAACGGCAACGTGACGTACGGCGGTAGTGAGTGTACGTTTGTAATGGTGAAGCTGTTGTCCGGACACTGTGGACCAACTTGGGATTTTATATTTAGGTCGTTTCAGAGATAAGAATTTGCTCGCAAATCGATTAACTCTGTGTTATTGACTTTCTAAGCAAATATGATCCGTATTTGTTCATAACATAACATCGTCTTGAGTTAAGCCCCGCCAGCGGGACGCCCCGGACGTCTGCACAAAGGCTCCCTGTGAATCGTTCCACTCGCTGACGTATGAGGAACAGGATTTTCTTCGAGGGGGTGGGGCTTTGGAGAGGCGGCGCCCGGTCTCCAGCATTATATACGCACACGTTCTCCACGTAAGGCAGACGTTCGGCATTTTCCGCCAAGAACCGCACGGCAGACCTCAAAACGCGTTTGAAAACGACACAAACACTTTCGCCATGGCGAGTTACATTCATGTTCCCGACGAGGCGCCCGCCGTGCCTAAAATAGACGTGACGGTCGACGACGGCGACTGCAGACCCGGCGCCCTCAAGCTACTGAAGGAGCTGAGACCCAGCTGGAAACCGTCAGAGGTCAAAATAAAGGTGCTTCATGTTTCCATACGTGTTCTGTTTGCATTTGCAGTTGAGACGTCGCTATATTGAGCGGAAGAAGCTATTTCAAACATTAAGCTAGCGCGTAAGCTAGCATACTGCGTCTTTTTTCTTCTTCCCAGAATTCGAAGGTAGCTGACGTCATTCGGGGCGCGCGACAAGAGAACCCCTCAGTGCGTCTTTTAGTTTTTCTATTTTCTGTTTTGAATAAACCACTCGTCCGTAGTTTGTGGAGGAAACGTTTTCCGCTGCTAATAAAACCTGCGTCATTTGATTTGGGCGCAGCTTTCATGCAAATGCAGGAACGATGTCATGTGACCGACGCTAATGTTAGCGAGACAGTTTTAAGTCTAAATAATTGAATTTGTGTCCTGCTGTATATCCTGTAACCTCGGGTTAAAGTGCTATAAAAATAAACAAGAGAAGTTTCTAGAAGAGGAGCCGTTAGCAGAACTAAATGTAATCCTGTTAGTCTGCGGTTTGTCTGCTTAGTTTCACTTTCCTGTATATTTTTTTAGTACAGCAAGTTGCTTTTTCTCAATAGTTACATTTATTGTAACATAGATTTATGGACCATGTTTCTTAGTTTAACATATAGTTGAAAAATGAGATTTGTAAAACATTTCATTCAGGAAAATGCTAAGAAATTATGGTTAATAAAACCACAGTAAAAATGATTGAATGAGCTTTATAATCTTATTTTGTAAAGTTAACCATGCAGTTCTTTTTTAAAACCAGTCATTTGTATACCAGCTGTTTGCCATGACTGTCACATCCACAGACTACTGTTTTATGTCTGATTGCATGCATGTCAGAAATAATCATGTAATAGTTTATAATTCTTCCACATTGTTTTTCTGAGCCATCTTAAAATACTTCCCGGTGGTCATTAATTACAAATATGCAGTTTCTGACCAGAATCAAAGGACTTGTGGTTTTCTCAGACATGGTTTCAGTTGTTCGTTTGAAATCTTCCGAGTTGTCGGTTGGACCGTTTTTTTTCTGAAGTCGGCCCTCCCCTCTTTCCCATCATGCATCACCTACAGCCCCTCACAACCCAACATTACTGATGCAGCAACATTGCTGTCAGTGTCAGATCCGTCCGGTTCTGATCCAGATTCCGGCTCAGACCAGCAAAACAAAGACGGTCATGGATCTGTTTGTCTGCATCAGAAGGGGGCGGAGTATGGAGCTTGTGGCTCCGCCCAGTGTGATTTCTGCATCACAAAGTTTTTTAAACAATATTTTGTCTGCTCCTGATTCACAACATTTGAATAAAGAAATCCTCAGAAATGCAGTTTTAAGGTATATTTTCTTTACAGATGTCTTTATCTTTTTCCCACGGATTTGGATCGCTTTTCTCACAAAAAGTGGACTATTTGTCACACATCGCGCCGCACCACCGCTGATCTACATAAACTCATCTTTCCGATGGGTTGAATAAAGTATCAGTGCAGAGAGAAAGTTCTCCTCTTACCGCTTGTTTTTGTCCAGACGATGAAGATAAAGGTTGTTTTAAAGAAGCCGGCGCAGTGATACACAACATATAAGCTATGTGACCGGAACTACTTTTTTCACCGTGTGGTTATCCTGTGGTTTATCAGTTTTGAATGTACACCCAGCAGCCAATCAGAATGGAGTATTCACCCGGACCGTGGTATAAACATGTCTCCTCTAGCTGTCCGGCCACTAAGACATCTGCATCTAAACTGGTTTGTGGCATCTGCCCTAAACTAAACAGGTTAAAATATGAGTGCTGCCATTGTTCCCTGACCTTTGCCCTTGGGCAAACGGACTGCAAGCTTCACTTGCTTCACGCCTAAGCCCAGAATCGGATTTATTCTGGGGTGTCTGAGCTGAAAGGGCTCGGTCGAAGGGGAAATGTAAATCTGGCAGATGGTTTGGTTTGTGCGGCGCCTCCTTATGGGATGACCGGCATCCCTTCAGTAGACGTGTACTGTGTGTACTTGTACCTGCTGCTGTTTAACGGGGAAAAGTGTTTTTAGAATGATGGCGAGATGCCAAAGTGTTCTAAAGGAAAAACACCTGCATGGAAAAAACCGTTTGTGTTGCCTGGCGGTGAAATGGCCAATCCCACTTGACTAAAAGCCAATCTCAGCAGAGCTGGCCGCTCCACCCCCTGTTTTCCACCTCCAGTAGTGGAGAGGATGTAAACACAGCCGTGGTGGAATTCAGTCACATGCTTCCTGGTAGGTTTTTCCAATGAAATGCTGTGGAATCAGCAGATGCCGATCATTCTCCTGTCGTGCAGAATGCCTCATTCCTCACAGTCCTGTCGATCTTAGCTGACAGGAGCAACAAAACCGCCGGGGCTGTTTATCCGCCTCGCCAAAACGCTCCACGCTTTAGAGATGCTTCCTCTAAATGCAGACAAACACGGCTGCTGTTGGCTTCACCTAAACCTCACACTCCAATGGATGTTTTCAACCACATTAAAAAGGAATAAATGTAAATTAGATCACCCTGAAATCCATTCATTTTGCGTCATTTCCTGCAGATTTTCACTGATGGGATTACCAATAAACTCCTCGGCTGCTACGTGGGCTCCGTCCTGCAGGACGTGGTTCTGGTCCGAATATACGGCAACAAAACGGAGCTGCTGGTGGACCGAGAGAACGAGGTGAAGAGTTTCCGCGTCCTGCACGCTCATCGCTGCGCGCCGCAGCTGTACTGTACCTTCAACAACGGCCTCTGCTACGAGTTCCTGCAAGGAGCTGCCCTGGAGCCCCAGCACATTCGCCACCAGCCACTTTTTAGGTAAAAGGAAACCGCAGCGGGAAGAATGTCCAAAAAAAAACAATTTAGCCAAACTGTGTCTTTCAACCGTGTTTAGTAGATCTATTAGTCAGATTTATACGGTAAGAAATATACTGTTAAAGCCAAACTATTCAAGGTAAAAGTGACATTTTGAAATAATTGAAAGTTTCTTTCTGCTCTGCAGGTTAATCGCCAGACAACTGGCCAAATACCACGCAATCCATGCCCATAACGGCTGGGTGCCCCAGTCTGACATGTGGGTAAAGATGGGGAAGTACTTGGCTCTGATCTCCAAGTACCGCCGGGAGCCCGACCAGAACGACAGGCGAGTTCTTTGGGAAATCTGTGACGTCATGTTGATTAATAAATTCATTGCCATTAAAACAGTAATGAGCGTGGTCTCATTACTGACACTATATAGTGTTTTTGTTGGGGAGGGGGGGCTCTAACATCCTGAACCCAGGGGCAGAGCTGGGAGGTTTAATGAGAGGGCAGGAGGGGGCAGAAAGGGGGGAGAAACAGCAGAGTGGGAAGCAGATGAAAGGATAAAAATATGCATTTCTAAGTTTGATTATAATATTCTTCATTCTGTCTAGAAATGTGCTTTTGTTATTTGTTAATGCCTAAAGAAGCTGGCATTGATGGTTCCCTAATGTTTGTCAGTAGTGACTCTATTATAGACTATAGAATTGGGGGGGGGCAATGGCGGGGTAAAGGCTTTTGTGGCCTTCCTGAATCTCTGACAAACTCTGTGTTTCATGGTGGATTTGAACACATCTGGCAGAGATCATCACTGAAATGACTGAACATGAAGCAACTTGTTGCTCTGCTCATACATAGATATGAAAGCAAAAGGGCCCATGATGGGGCTTTATTTCCTTTCAGTGATTGTCCTAAAACGTTTAACCCAGACATTCATTCAAATCTATTTTTAAAGCTAAAATAAACCTTTACTGTAGCCGATGTTTTCATTTAATAACTGAGGGTTTGAACCTGTGTGTCTGTGAATAATCTGACAATAAGTTCCTAAACTCTTTTAACTTTCAAGGTCAGCTGTCCGTCATTCTACTCTCTGTCTTTGCATGGACTGCTTGCTAACCTGGTGTCCCTCTCTCTCTCTCCTCTGCCCCCTGCAGGCTGAGCTCGGACGTCCCCAGCCTGCAGTGCCTCAGGAAAGAGCTGGTCTGGCTCCAGCAGTCACTAACCGTGCTGGGCTCCCCTGTAGTTCTGTGCCACAATGACCTTCTCTGCAAAAACATCGTCTATAACCAGAGGGAAGGTGAGTTGAGGCCAGAGACGCTGATGTTTATCAGACTCTCCCACAGTTACAGTTGACTTCTCAGCAGTGTTTGCAAATGCTTGCAGTGGTGGAATTCAGAGGTTAAAGTTGTTTTTCAAGTAAATCTAAACTCCTTGCCTTCTGCATCTGTAGTCTGATTTGTTCTAGTGTTGATAGATGAATTAGAAATGATGATTATTAGGATAAACATTATTCTTAACCCTATAATCTGTTGTTCTAAACTGCTATTTTGACATTGATTATTGAACGTTTCAGAGTCAGCCTGCTTATGGGAGGTGGGTGGAGGTCTTCACAGGCTTGTATGGGAGCTGTCGGCCCCCCTTGGGGGGGGCGTGGTGACTTTTCACAGCTCCTTGTTTTAGCCTTTCTCCCCTAGGAATGATAGAGGAGGCTGCGCCGCCCTGCCCCCTGGGGAGGGAACGGAGGGAGACATACCCCAGGCGCCTCTGAGGGCCCTCACATAGTCTGGCCCCCACCCCGCCCCTCGTTCAGGCTGTACAGGATGAGCTCTTGGCAGCAGTAGGACCCACAAACCTCCCTGCCGGTCTTTAATGACAGCGTCGTCGTGGTTACCAGCAAACAACTCACTGTCTTTCTGATTTCCATCGTTCTAGTGACAAAGTTTTGTATTTTTACTGTAAATCCAACCCAAAAGAAAGGTCCGATGAAATGAAACGGACATTTCAAGTCCAAACGTGTTGGTTCTGATCCGGTCACGGTGTAACTGCAGACGCGGCTCAGGGATCATTTTACAGAGGAAGATCCTCCTGAAATAGAAGCCACTAAACGAAGGGAAGATGTTCAGCGTCTGTGGAGTTTACCGAGAACCGACCGGCTGTCTGTGGACTGAAACCCAAACTCCACGTTTCTGCTGGAACCACTGAGTGTTTTTAACTGATCCAGTGGAGCCGCTGTCTCAGCAGAACCACCAACAGAACCGCGGTTTCTGTCTTTTGGTTTACCCAAAAGTTGATTTCTGACCCAATCTGGGTGAAAGAGTTAATGAAACCGAGACGCCTCTCCGGATCACAGGAGCCAATCGGAGGGCAGCGTGGAGGGGGTGTGTTGAGAGGAAGTGGTGGCGGGGGTGGGGGGTGGGTTGGCAGCCAGCCCAGACGTTACACAACGGTGTGCAAGACGAAAGAATGGGGCGGAGCCAAACACGTCCGTGAGAGAGTGAGCATGTGTGGAAGATGTTTGCCCAAACCTTTTCATCTGCTGCACAGGGGGGCTATAGCCACTGCCCGGAAGGTGTTCAGTTGTCCCGCTAGGACCTACACGCCGGCTGGTAACCCACCTCAACGTGTCTCTTTGTTTCATCTAGTTCAGTTCCACCTCAAAGACAAGTTTTTAAAACCTTTTTGATGCACTTATCAGAGGGCTTCTGGAAATAAGGGTGTGGATTTCTGAGGTCGACTGCTTTCCCTCTTCTTCCACTTTTCAGACGGCAACACATTTGCTGGAAGTCCCTGCTTCCCCCCAGGACATCGTTGAGCTTTAAAGCGACGTTCACGCTGGACGTGTGACACGTGTTCACGAGCGCGTTAAACGCCGGTTCCTCAGCGCTGGCACGCCGCCTACAGGCTGTCCGAGCGGCGCGTCGCCTACAGCCGGACTCGAACCACAGCTATTGATCTGTCCTCCGTCATCCCAGCGTTAGACTTTCCTTAAATCAAAAGTTCATAGGTCACTACCTAATCTGAGTCCCTGATTGGTCTCAGTTTGACCTGGTCTGCTCTGCCTGAAAACGGTCCTAAAAACGGTCACGGCTACGCGGGTGAACAGTTTTAAACGCAGTAGCCTGACAGAACGCGACTAGAGTTTGTTTTATTAGTGTGTTTTGTACCGTTGGAAAAGCTGCATGAACGCCCGTTTACTGGCTTTTCACGCCTGTGATTGTAGCGTTAGAGCAGAAAACCAAACCCTTGAATGTGTTGTTGCCTGGACTTCTTGAGCAGATTTCCCTTGATCGTGTCTTTCCGTCGCCTTTTTCCCTCGTGTCTCTCAGCCTTTTGTTTCCTGTTTTTCCAAACGGGTTCCTCCTGGTGGTTTTCATTTAGTGTCTTTATTTTCTCTGCATGATCCATAACCAGTAGCCCACTGTGGGACACTTCCTTCCACTCTACGTTCTCCATGTGTTTGGCCTGAAACATTAAAAGCTTTGGGAATGTTGCGACCTCCCTTCTTCTGATATTTTAACAGATTTCTGGGGTCACAGACGCCCCTGATGTCTTACCTCATCCTTCCTCTGTCCTCAGTCCCTCAAAATGCAAACTCTTACTTCCCGCCCTTTTGTTCGGCTCTAACAAAGCCGGCTAGTCAGTTTGATAAGAGCAAAGCTAGGGTCTGAATTGTCAAAGGGAAACAGACAAATACTGTGGACCCTCGTGTGCCGCCTGTCGTCTAAACAAAGCTGCTTCTCTTTCCAGGAAGCGTCAAGTTCATTGACTACGAGTACGCCGGCTACAATTACCAGGCCTTCGACATTGGAAATCATTTCAATGAGTTTGCTGGTAAGGCCACACCAACCGAGTGGAATGAGGCAGGTAATGGAAGGACTCCCCCGAATGCCTCTGTTTTCTGGGTGTGTGCAGGTCTGAACGAGGTGGACTATAGTTACTACCCAGACCGCCCCGTCCAGCTGCTCTGGCTCCGCTCCTACCTGGAGGCCTATAAGCAGCTCAAGGGCCAGGGCAGCGAGGTGACGGAGGCAGAGGTGGAGACCCTCTACGTCCAAGTCAACAAGTTTGCCCTGGTAACGACTTCCCTCATTTCCTTTTCTTTCGGTTCAACCTTCTTATCTTAGAGCTGATCCCAGTCCTTCAGTGGTTTATGTGGTCAGCGGAGTTCCAGCTGAAATTACTGCGTAAAGACTTAAGTAATGTCAAGTAGTTTACTCGTACTTTACTAGCCGTTACACAATCAGCATGCAGAGAGAAGCAGCTGTCCACATCCACGCTGTACGGCGGGAAACAGCTGTCTGACACAGAATCCACTGGAAGTGTTGAAGCTCCTCTGGTTCAGGGTTTAGACAAGAATTCATAAATGACAGAATACAAACCATTAGAAGAACTCCTAAGCATAAGTGGACATGTTTTCACTTCAATGTGTCGGTCATGACATTCGACGTAAACTAACACGTCTTCCAGAGAGAACTTTCATGTCCACAGAGGACTTTTAGGGCTTTTCAGGTCCAATGACTGGAAATTGTAGCTTTTGGAATAAAAAACACTTTAAGATCCTCATTGGTCAGTTTATACGTAGAATAACTTGTAATAAAGAAAAAAACATCATGAAAACTCTAATTGGAATCATCAACAACATGTTAAAAAAATGAATCAGATTATTCTGACAAGAGAACAGCTGTTTGTTTCTATAGAACAGATCTTGGCCTCTTGGAACCAGCAGGTGTTTCCTGTTGGGAACGCCAGGGGGCGGGGTCAATCAGTCCAGTTCTCTATACAGTCTTTATGTGTTGGGGCCACAACAGACAGCAGGACCCCCCCCCCACCACCCCCCCACCACCAACATAGCACTCTAGAAAAAGGAAAACAGTTGGACCCCGTGTCTGAATTCCCACCCTGACCCTATATAGCTCACTACACAGAACATTCTCCATGTTCTACTTTGTCTGAATCTACAATTCCAAAATCCAGAGCCCTGGAAAATTCCCACAAGTCTCTGGGACAAACCAGTGTGCATCGATGCTCACTAGATCAGAGAAAATAGACCACAATGCATTGCAGCGGAACATTTTTTACCCAAAAATTTTTTTTTTTTTTAGCAAACATCAACATTTTTATCTTCAGAAGACTGTGGATCATAAATAATCGTAGCAAAACGCTCATATTATCATATTAATTAGCGTCTAGCTTTGTGTAATCGATGACGTCATATCAATAAAACTAGTGATCATGGTTTCTGAGGCGGTCTTAAAATTCAGGGCTCCTTCTAGAGCCGCTCTGTTTTTAGTAGTTAAGGGTTACGGCCAGAATTCAGACACAGCCAGAGGTTCAAATCTTTATTCTTCAAACTAACCAGAATGTCCCATAATGCAACACTGTAGGAAGTTGTTGACCGTCTAATCGGTGCTGCTGGTGTTTGGGTTGTTTTCCACGGTTAGTGTTCAGCTCTCATGTGTGCTGCAGTGGGAGGGGCTTGGAGGTTTCCTGGAACTTTCCAGCGCTGCGTTTTCTTAAGAATTACATAAGAAAATAAAAGCGCTGACTGTTTGTACGCAGTAAAACTCCTTCCTGTTCTGTCACATGAGCTGGTGGATGTTATCTGCTGCGTCAGACTCCTCTCATCTGGTGATGCTTTTGTTTTCAGCAAACCTGTCTTTAGTTTTCTCTGCTGGTCGCGCATCAGCGTGTTTCCTGTAGTTTGCAGGACACACACTGATGAATCTAAAAAGTTTCTGTTTCTCTGGCAGTGAGGGACTGCTGTGTTTTTGTAACATTTCAAAATAAAGCGCCGGCAGCGCGTCCTTGGGCCGATCTCTTCTTGGCGGCGGTGTCAGCGGTGACGATAAACTCCTGGGAATGTTTGTGTTCACTCACGCGTTTGCTCCTCCTCTCCGTCTCCAGGCCTCTCATTTCTTCTGGGGTCTGTGGGCTCTGATCCAGGCCGAGTTCTCCACCATCAACTTTGACTTCCTGGGGTACGTCTGGGTTTAGACCCCCGCCGGCTGACGGCTGAGCAGCACACGCCGTCCAGAAAGGCGGGGTGGTATTCGGGGCGCCGCTGCACGTTTGTGTGTGGCGTACGTTTTGATCTGGGTGCTGATGCCGCCTCTTCTGTCTGCAGATATGCAGTCCTGCGCTTCAACCAGTACTTCAAGATGAAACCAGAGGCGGCCGCGCTGAGCTTACCAGAATAAAAGCCCAGCCTTCCCAGCTGCCCCTCCACGACCGCCGCAGAGCTCGCCGCTCAGGTTTCTGACCGGAAGGCCGCTCCGTTTTCTGGACGTCTTTCTTAATCTGTAGTCTCACTTTGAGTAACCGCTGACGATGAAGGCTGAGCTGTAAAAACGGGATTCCACGTCTGTAAATGTGACCAGCAGCGCTTTATTTTGAAAGAGGACCCAAACATGGGAGGAATCTAACACTAGTTCACTATAAAAGCCCAGAAACCTCCGTCTGTTTTCACCTATTTTTCCCACAATGCCCTGCACTCGTTGATCCTTCAGAGCAGAAACCACCGTTTTTTTTATTTAAAGCATTTTAAAAACGTAGTTTTGGACAATAAGATGGAAACAAATGTGAGTTTCATATTGGAACTGGAAAGTCATGTGACTTTTCCATTGTTTTGTGTCTAAAGTGACGTTTGTCCGGACAGGAACATTCCATGTCGGATCAGGGCGGGGCCGTTTCAGGTGGGACCAAACTAACCAATCCTCTTCAAAGTCTGAAAAGTTTCTTTTTTTTTTTTTAATCTTCTGTTTATGACAAAAGTTCCAACGATTCTGTTGGTCGGGACACAGAACGGTGTGGACCATCTGGGAAAACCGTTTCACGTGCTGCGTTCACTGCACCTCAGAAATCTGCACCACTGAGCTCCAACACTGGTTAATAAAGAAGGCACTCCTTTCTGGGGTGGGGGTGGAGCTTAGCGGCGTACTGTCAACCCCCCCCCCAAAAAAAACTTGCTGCTATGAACCGAGCTGTGAAGACGCATCTGATTATGGGATGTTTCGTGCCGCATCCCTTTGATGTTCTGACCAAAGCGCGGCACAGACGCCGTGACCTCAGGACGCCGTGACGTCAGGACGCCGCGGTCGGCTAACGGTTGATTTACTCCATTTAAAACTAGAAGGAAAAAAAACGTTTTTAGGGAATATTTTAGTGAAACATTTTTGCGATTAGATTCCTAAACAAACATTTTTGGCGTTGGGAGCCACTCTTCATTTGTTTAGAGTCGCCCTGAGACTAAACGAGCGCTCGATGACACGCCCTCATGTTCCTGAAGGACCCACGGAGCGGTCGGCACACGTATGTCCCTGCCGGCGGTCCAAAGCCTCACGGGCCGCGTGGGCGGCTCTGAAGGGACGCCGGGCCGGTGGGACGCTCCGCCACGTTTACCCAAACGGAGCCTCAGGAGTTCCTTCAACGCTGAGATCTGTGGTTCCACCATCTGAAGTTTGTAACATACGTGTATAATATGTACAGCAGTAACATGTTCTGAAGTATGATGTCATGTACATAGTTGTTTTTTCTCTTTTCAAAAAACTGTTTTAACGTTAAAGAAAATATGAATTAATGTGTGAAGAAGGAAAGCTTAACATTTTATTGTTACAACAGCAAATGTCTATTTTCCAACTCTAAGTTAGTTTTTTGTGATTCGCCACATAACAGTAAATAAAATACCTGAATCATACATTTATTTGAAGGGTTTGGTTTTTCTAAAAAATCTCTAAAATACATTTTAGGTTTTTTTTTGTATGTTTTTCATCTAAAAGATGCTCAAATAAAAAGTCTGATTTTATTCTTGACTTCTGTCCTTGATTCTTCTGTCTTATGGTGCCTCTCAGTGATATGCAAAGGCTTATGGACATTATTATGGGATGGCCACACGGCAAAATCTCAAACACGCCACAAATTGAAGTCTACAACCACAACTGAAGGTTTGTTGACCTTTGACCTCTGGAAGGGACACCGTGTGAACTCATGCGGGGGATTCTCGTCCGTCACCTCCTGACTCCTCGAGCTTCATTGGGAAGCGACTTGAGAAAAATGTTGGAATTAGCAGATTTTGACTCACGGCGAGCTCACAGAGGCGGCGCTTCCGTGTTTTTTACCAGAACATTGGGATTCAGCTGGAGTCAGAGGTTTCAGCCGCTAACCTCTGCGTGATTTTTGGGTGGATCTCATGACAGACGAGGACCTGCAACATGACTCCACTAATGTGTCCCCCAAGGCCGGCCCCACGCCGCTTTGGGCCAGTGTCTGGCAGGACAGCAGAACCCCCCCCCATGGTCATTAACACCCTAATGGTCGTCTTCACCAAATCTAAGTTCTGAGTGGTAAGTGTCCGTGTTTCTGTTTGGCCCTTGAAACGCCCCCTGACTATCATAGAAGTGAAGTACAGCGTACGACCGTTTTATTCCATGATATTGTTGCTGTTATTCAGTTCTAAACTGACCAATCGGATGCCTCAAAGGTAGGAGGCCTCATGTTGAATGCTCAAAGCTTTTGATTGACAGGCTCTCCCGACTCCGCTTCCAATGGAAGGGGCGTGGCCTTCTAAAGTGCTCACTCCTTATTGGAGGGAGTGGTTGGCATAGACACCTAGGCTCAGACCGACACGGACCAATCACGGCAGGACGTCTGCCTCCAACATGGCGATGGACATCATTGAAAAATGGCGGCTGACTTCATAAGGTTGGAACCGGAAGCAAAGCATTTTCCGTGATGACCTCACACGCCATCCGTCAGTGGCGCTGATCTAATTCAGCCGGCACTGCGGTCACAGATGGAGAAAGAAAAACTGTAAAATAATGATTGAATCCCCTAAAATGCCAAGTACTTATTGAAGTACTTATTGAAGTACTTACTGAAGTTCTGAAATGAGACAAAAATCTAACTTTTATAGTCACCAGAAAAAAAGCTCACTGCTTGCTGCTGATTACCTGGACCAGGTGAGTTCATTCAGTCAGAATGTGGAGACGTCTGGTTGAGCCAATCAGCAGCTAGCAGGGCTTGGAGATCTGGAAAACAGTCAGGGTGGTAGATCTCCAGGACCAGGAATGAGCGGCCCTGGTTCAGACCATTTGTGCATGAAGACAAACTTTTGGTCCCAAAAAAGGTTTAGGAAGACTTTCATCTGTTCAGTAATAAGTAGAACATGAAGGTGGTTGTTCTGAAAGAGGATAAGGTTAGATCAGCCAAAAGGAACAGTAGAAACTCCAGCTGTATTAGAGAAATGACGTGTTTTTATTCACTGGCCCCATTAGCCGTGGTGCTCCTCAGGGCTCTAAACCAGAACCAATAGTTTTCACTTTCAATGTTTATCAATTAGTGACAACTTAACCCTTGTGCTTTAGCTTAGATGGCCCCCTTCCATTGAGGTGTCGAGCTCTGTCTAGTAGATTTCGTAAGCCCAACTCCCAATGTTAAAGTGCCTAGGATAGCACAAGGGATACACAAGAGAGAAAGATGTGGAAAATGAATGGAAGTGGTGGATCAATTATGGCGCCCCCTAAAGGGAGCAGTGAAGGAGTTCTTCATTCTGTGTGGAGGATTGAAAACTAAATCTTAGCTCGGGTCTTAAGAGATGAGCAAGAAAAGTTTTGAAAGTTAATTACATTTTCAAGTTGAGAAGATGTTTCACTTTTCACCAAGGAAGCTTTTAAATTAAGTTTAGAAGACTTTCACAAGCAGCATAGCTTCTATGAAACTATCAGGATGAACGAGACTCTTTAGATAAATGATTCTTTTACAACTGTAACCCTTGTGCTATCCTAGGCACTTTAGCGTTGGGAGGTGGGTCATCTAGACCCACTAGACAGAGCTCTGAATCTTTTTCTTCAATGATTTGTGATCTTCACTGGTGTCCATGGATTACTGAAATCTTTCCACCTTTATCCACCTTTGTCATGGTAGGAAGAACACGTCAATGGAAGGGGGGGTCATCTAAGATAGCACAAGGGATAAACAAATACAGAAAGTTTAACCAAAGTCTGATCTTTTCTTTTCTTGCTTTTCAATGTTTAACAAAATATATTTCAATAAAGTTTTAAGTTTTCCATAAACACATTGGACCTTTTTGTTGAGGTTTTTTCAAGCACCTGATTCAGAATTAATGACAGATGTGACCACTAGAGGGCGACACAACCAAAAACTGCAGTTCAACCCCTGAACTGCGTTTGATCTGATAATTCACCTTTATTTGTCTATATAGTGAAACAAATCAAGTTATTTATAAACATGCTTATGTTTACTCTAAAACTCTAAAAACTTTCTGCAGACGTTCAGCGTTGCCTGGGCGTTCGCTCACATTGCTGCAGGCGTTCGGCGTTGCTGCAGACGTTCGGCGTTGCTGCAGACGTTCAGCGTTGCTGCAGACGTTCAGCGTTGCTGCAGACGTTCAGCGTTGCTGCAGACGTTCAGCGTTTCTGCAGACGTTCGGCGTTGCTGCAGACGTTCACTGTTGCTGCAGACGTTCAGCGTTGCTGCAGGCGCTGCAGTTGCTGCAGGCGTTCAGCGTTGCTGCAAGCGTTCAGCGTTGCTGCAGGCGTCGGCGTTTCTGCAGGCGTTCAAGCGTTGCTGCAGGCGTTCGAGCGTTGCTGCAGGCGTTCACTGATGCTGCAGGCGTTCACTGTTGGTGCAGATGTTCAGCGTTGGTGCAGGCGTTCAGAGTTGGTGCAGGCGTTATTGCTGCAGGCGTTCACTATTGCTGCTAACGTTCAGCGTTGCTGCAGACGTTCAGCGTTGCTGCAGACGTTCACTGTTGCTGCAGACGTTCGGCGTTGCTGCAGACGTTCAGCGTTGCTGCAGACGTTCGGCGTTGCTGCAGACACCGTCCACGGACAGACTTCAGCAGTGCAAACGTTTTCAGAACAGTGAGGATTCAATTAGAAATCTATTCAATCCTCAACACCAGACCCCTTGCAGAAGTAAATCAAGGATGCTCTCCGACTCCCCGACCGCCTTCTGGAGTTGAACAATTACAACAGAACATTATCTAACTCGCCGACTGTAATTCAATTAACTTACCCCCCGTCAGATAATACTCACATTAATTAACCACAGATCAATATCATGTGTTCTGTGCTTCCACTTATTGTGTTGCCCTTAAAGGTCAGAGCTTCTATCAGAACAAAGAGTGTGAGCGTGTGGTCACGGATTACACGTGTAGATCATACATGACGCGGCGGCGTGCTGGAGGCTGCAGCCTGAGCAGTGACTGCCCCCCGCCTGCATCCATCAGAGGCGTTGAATCAGAGCAGGGATTTTCTGACCTCAAACCTCCGGAAGGGTTTCCTCTGCGTTGTTTTTAAGTCACTCTCAGTTTCACTCTCAGTATGCGGAGGCAGTGGTGCAGCGGTTGACCTCTGGTGGAAATATCCCAGGTTCGGTTCCCACTCTGCACATCCCTGGGCGAGACACTGAACCCCCATAGCGTTGGCGTCAGTGTTGAACGGCTGAAAAGTGCTTTTGGCCTTCTAAGAGAAGCGCTGGACAAGTAAGGAGCGCACACTTACCGCATGAACAGTAGCCAGCGGCTCCTTGTGCTGTCGCGCCGGGGGTTCCATGCGACACGCCTGAATCCCCCTACTTACCCTCTGCGTGTTTTTCTACGTAGAGCCAGAGAACAGACTTAAAAACCTGCGTGAACTTAGTGTCAGGAAAGTAAAGGGACCTGCAGGACCTGCAGGGTTTGAACTCCTCCCCTCTAGTCTGTACTCATTTCATGAAACACCTCTCCAACACAAAAAGCTT